>JBBPBX010035980.1:0-16103 GCA_038048925.1 Garcialebias charrua | reverse complement strand
GTCAGAGTCAGAGAGTCAGAGTCAGAGAGTCTTTATTGTCATTTGCACCGCATGTGGTACATGAGATGAAAACGAGATTATGTACACGAGGTCCCAGTTACATCCAACAACAAATGAAAGAGAAAAACAGTAATAACATCGAGAACTAACTAAGAAAAACATCAACTAGTAATACACTAAGCCTAATATAGTGGGAATAAACAGCAGCACGAACATGAGTTTGTATGAGCAGATGGTCACAGATGAACACAGCAACAAGAAAACAGATCAGCATCAGCATGATGTGATATTTTGCAGTGTTTATTTTTATTTTATTTTTATTTATTCATGAGTCTAACAGCCTCAGGGTAGAAGCTGTTCCTCAGTCTAGTGGTTCTACACTTGATGCTCCTCAACCTCCGTCCTGAGGGGAGTGGGGCAAAGAGTGAGTGTGCTGGATGAGTGAGGTCTTTCATGATACAGGTGGCTCTTTTCCTGCATCTAGAGGTGTAAATGTCTGTGATGGTGGGGAGACTGACTCCAACAGACTTCTGTGCAGCCTTCACCACTCTCTGCAGAGCTTTCCTCTCTTCAACTGTGCAGCCTCCATGCCACACTGAAGGAAGATGAATGAGTTTCAGTTCCTCTTGTTAGATTTTGTTTAGCCAGAGAAACCAGCAGACGTTTCAGGCGAGGAATTGTAACAGGAGTTCAGTATCAATGATGCAGAACAGACTCTTTGTTTAGAGGATTTCAAACCACAGAGACTTTTTTATTATTCTTCCAATTATCACCAGTAGTTCCCCTTTTTATTGTTTTGACATAACAGGAACTATGAGTATCTGGGGTGTTTTTAGCTCCAAATTCAGAGGATAAGCATTCTCAGAGTTTTGTAAGAGGATGTGATTGCCCCAGCCATAATGACATGTTGAGCATAATAAATTAACAAAATACTACATCTGCATGAATAAAATAAAATTTAAAAAATAAATAGAGTGCAACAAATAGGCCCTGCTCTATGTAGGCCCTACCCATCATAGACCCTGCATCGCACACTCACCTGACTTCACACAGCAGCTAACCCAGCTAAGAGGGAGTTGAATAAACAGGTAGTCCCAGATTTACGAGCGAGATCCGTTACAACGAGGCGCTCGTAAACCGGAAATCTCGTAATTTGGAACGGCCGCCATGTCTCTCGTAAATCCGGAATTTCGCTCGTAAATTGGAACGGTTTCGCTAGCGCGACTACAAACACTCGTTTTTCATCAAAAAACTGCTTATGAGTGCATAAAAATGATCGGAAACGTGTGTCCATATGTTTAGCTAACTAACTGTGGTGAAAAAACACATGAAAACTCAGTATTTTTTGCGTTTTTTCCAAAAATTCGCCAGCTCGTAAGTCTGGAACCTCGTAGATCAGAGCGCTCGTAAATCGGGGAGTACCTGAACTTAACTGAGCAAGGCTTCTAGACAAAATAAAATCAGTGAGGTATTTCAGTGTCTGTTCAACCTGAACTTGCACCCTCAGAGTCCAGGAGCTATGGAAAACCTGCCAACTTCCAGTGTCCAACAGA
Source organism: Garcialebias charrua (assembly GCA_038048925.1). Taxonomy (NCBI): domain Eukaryota; kingdom Metazoa; phylum Chordata; class Actinopteri; order Cyprinodontiformes; family Rivulidae; genus Garcialebias; species Garcialebias charrua. Next base: position 14,550 of record JBBPBX010035980.1, on the reverse strand, counting down.
ACAAGCCTAAATGGTGAATGGACCGTACTTTTCAATCACCTTTCTATCTGATCAAGATACTCAAAGCTCTTTACAACACAATTTGTGCCTCATTTACCCATTCATACAGCACTCTACTAGATCTGTACAACTAAGTGAACAAATCATTCTAAAGAGATTAATCAGGGATTTATCACATTCATAGACTGATGGGACACACATCAGAGGCAATGAGGGGTTCAGTGTCTTACCCTGAGACACTTCGTGGTGGATTTGAACCCCCAACTCTTTCATAAGAGGACGACTTCTCTAACCACTCAGCCACAGCCACCCCTACTAGCATTGACCACTCATTATGGCAGTCTTGGAGAGGCAGGTACCAGCATGCCTCAGACCACATGTTCAAGCCATCTGTTTGCATATCAGCCTCATTCAACACAGGTTAGTCCCATTGAGCCACGGGGACTCATTTACAACAGAGACCTGAATTTAACAAAGAGTGATGACAACAGTGGACAATCATAAAAGATGCATACAAATTGAGAACAAGTGAAAATAAAATGGTATTAAAATATGTTACCAAAAAACAGCTAGATTGTAAGGCAGTCAGGAAAACTAAAAACAGGAACATGTCTGCATTGGTTTTTGCCATGAACTTAGCAGATGTTTGAAGCCACTTAGAGAGGTCAAGGTCGAGAGCTTCAGATCTTTTTGTAAGATATTCCAGGAAACAGGAGTGACGTAGGAAAAGACCCTTTTGCCTAGTTCAGTCCTTACTGAGGGAACACTGCATGTAATCATGTCCTGAGAGTGCACGCTGTAGCTGCACTCACGCAGAAACATGTAGGAGGAGATGTATGAAGGCAGCAGACCAAGAAGTGATTTAAAGATGAAAATGTACCAGTGGAAGAGTCTGCGTGAATTTAATGATGTCCAGTTAACCAGTGAATACAGGGTGCAGTGGTGGGTATGATAATCACAGCCAGTTATGAATCTTAGTGCACCATGATAGACAACATCCAACATCTGCAGGGTGCTTGTAGGAGCGTTCATGTAGATAATGTCACTGTAGTCAATGGAGGGAAGGAAAGTCACAGTTACAAGGTGTTTCCTAACATTCAGAGTTAGACATGATCTGTTTCTGAAAAAGAAACTCAGTTTAACTTTCAGTTTCTTTACTATGTTTTCCACGTGGAGCTTAAAAGAGAGATCAACAAAGTCCATGCTCAATAATCCAGGTATACAATCCAACAATTTTCAGTCAGGTCATCTGGACAGTTTCTTTTTTGTGCTCAAACATTTCAACTTCCATCCAGAAGGCTTCATCAGTCAAGGAAACACACAACACAAAACTGATTCTTCCCCCAACAGCTTACTCCAAAGTGGAACAAACCAGTTACGTTGGTGCTAAGATGGTCTCTTTGGCAGGCTCCCTCCTCTGGTGCCGGCCCTCTCCCTCGCCGACAGTCATGTCAAACTGGTTCAACACCAACAAAGTCCATGCTCAATAATCCAGGTATGCAATCCAACATTTTTCAGTCAGGCCAGTCAGTCCAGTTGACCTGAAAGAAAATTGTTGGGTTAAAAGAGAGATGCGAGTCGACCAAGATACACAAATATTTGTAGGAATAAACAAACTCAATAGGGACACCATTACAGGTTAAAATCAGAGGAAGAACGGCTGGGACTGACATCCTGTTTGAAAACAACATCCCTTTGGTTTTGTCGGCATTTAGGACAAGTTTGAGATGGAACAGATCTGACTGGATGATGTCAAAGGCGGATTGCAAAAGCTGGAAAACCTTAGCAACTGTTTTAGCTCGACAATAAACAACTGTATCATCAGCATAGAAATGTAAGGATGCATCAGGGATGATCTGACCTACATTACCTATGTAGATTGTAAAGAGGGTGGGTCTGAAGACTGAGCCTTGTGGTACACCAGTGTTGACTGTTAAATGGGGCGGCCGTGGTGTAGTGGTAATGGCAGTCGACCCCTGATCGGAAGGTTGGAGGTTCGAATCCCGCATCCACCACCATGTGTCGTTGTGTCCCTGGGCAAGACACTTAACCCCGAGTTGCTCCCGGTAGGTCTGGATGGCGCCTTGCAAGGCAGGCTACCACTACCGGTGTATGAATGTCTGAATGAATGGGTGGATGGCTGGTATTGTAAAGTGCTTTGGGGCTCCTCACAGGGGGCTGGAAAGCGCTATATAAATAAGCTCCATTTACCATTTACCATTTAAATAACTGGAGGAAGTACCATTATGTTGAACACATTGCTTCTGGTCTGAGAGATAGTTAGAGAACCAACGAGTTGTGTGATCTCATCTGGGTGTAGATGACAGTTACCTGCTGATGAGAGCAGAGTCTCTTCTAGACAGACAACACAGCTGCATCATGTCTTCAACTTTAGTGCCTTCAATATAATCCAGCCGGGACTGCTGCAGAACAACTGAAAGACATGCAGATGAATCATCTCCTGATCATGTGTATTGGCAGCTTTCAGACAGAAAGACCGCAGTTTTGAATCAAAATAGCTGTGGATCTGGGTCTGATTAACAACATCCTAGGAAATCAGCTCCATCCTTTCCTTTGTTATACCAGTAGACTTTCAGTACTGCACAGAGCTGTGTCATTTGCAGAAATGATCAGATGACATACACCTCACCATTCTCCACACACCCAACTGTGGCTGATTGTTGAGACCTGTTAAACATTTCTGTAAGATGTGAAGAAAACCCATTGCAGCTGAATGGGACCAAAACAAACGAGACGGTGGTAGACTTCAGCAGGTGTAACCTAAGGGGCCCTAGATGGTGTGAAGGCAGGGCAGCCGGCTCAGGACCGGAAGGTCCCGGGTTCGATCCCCGGTCACCGCATACCTCGTTGTGTCTCTGGGCAAGAATCTTAACCCCGAGTTGCTCCCGGTAGGACTGGCAGCGCCTTGCATGGCAGACTACCGGTGTATGAATGTGTGTATGAATGGGTGGATGGCTGATACTGTGAAGCGCTTTGGGTGCAGGGTCTAGAAGAGGTGAGTACAGAGAGTCCAGTACAGGTGCAGGGTCTAGAAGAGGTGAGCACAGAGAGTCCAGTACAGGTGCAGGGTCTAGAAGAGGTGAGTACAGAGAGTCCAGTACAGGTGCAGGGTCTAGAAGAGGTGAGTACAGAGAGTCCAGTACAGGTGCAGGGTCTAGAAGAGGTGAGCACAGAGAGTCCAGTACAGGTGCAGGGTCTAGAAGAGGTGAGTACAGAGAGTCCAGTACAGGTGCAGGGTCTAGAAGAGGTGAGCACAGAGAGTCCAGTACAGGTGCAGGGTCTAGAAGAGGTGAGTACAGAGAGTCCAGTACAGGTGCAGGGTCTAGAAGAGGTGAGTACAGAGAGTCCAGTACAGGTGCAGGGTCTAGAAGAGGTGAGTACAGAGAGTCCAGTACAGGTGCAGGGTCTAGAAGAGGTGAGTACAGAGAGTCCAGTACAGGTGCAGGGTCTAGAAGAGGTGAGTACAGAGAGTCCAGTACAGGTGCAGGGTCTAGAAGAGGTGAGTACAGAGAGTCCAGTACAGGTGCAGGGTCTAGAAGAGGTGAGTACAGAGAGTCCAGTACAGGTGCAGGGTCTAGAAGAGGTGAGTACAGAGAGTCCAGTACAGGTGCAGGGTCTAGAAGAGGTGAGTACAGAGAGTCCAGTACAGGTGCAGGGTCTAGAAGAGGTGAGTACAGAGAGTCCAGTACAGGTGCAGGGTCTAGAAGAGGTGAGTACAGAGAGTCCAGTACAGGTGCAGGGTCTAGAAGAGGTGAGTACACACAGTCCAGTACAGGTGCAGGGTCTAGAAGAGGTGAGTACAGAGAGTCCAGTACAGGTGCAGGGTCTAGAAGAGGTGAGTACACACAGTCCAGTACAGGTGCAGGGTCTAGAAGAGGTGAGTACAGACAGTCCAGTACAGGTGCAGGGTCTAGAAGAGGTGAGTACACACAGTCCAGTACAGGTGCAGGGTCTAGAAGAGGTGAGTACACACAGTCCAGTACAGGTGCAGGGTCTAGAAGAGGTGAGTACACACAGTCCAGTACAGGTGCAGGGTCTAGAAGAGGTGAGTACACACAGTCCAGTACAGGTGCAGGGTCTAGAAGAGGTGAGTACACACAGTCCAGTACAGGTGCAGGGTCTAGAAGAGGTGAGTACACACAGTCCAGTACAGGTGCAGGGTCTAGAAGAGGTGAGTACACACAGTCCAGTACAGGTGCAGGGTCTAGAAGAGGTGAGTACACACAGTCCAGTACAGGTGCAGGGTCTAGAAGAGGTGAGTACAGAGAGTCCAGTACAGGTGCAGGGTCTAGAAGAGGTGAGTACAGACAGTCCAGTACAGGTGCAGGGTCTAGAAGAGGTGAGTACACACAGTCCAGTACAGGTGCAGGGTCTAGAAGAGGTGAGTACACACAGTCCAGTACAGGTGCAGGGTCTAGAAGAGGTGAGTACACACAGTCCAGTACAGGTGCAGGGTCTAGAAGAGGTGAGTACACACAGTCCAGTACAGGTGCAGGGTCTAGAAGAGGTGAGTACAGAGAGTCCAGTACAGGTGCAGGGTCTAGAAGAGGTGAGTACACACAGTCCAGTACAGGTGCAGGGTCTAGAAGAGGTGAGTACAGAGAGTCCAGTACAGGTGCAGGGTCTAGAAGAGGTGAGTACAGAGAGTCCAGTACAGGTGCAGGGTCTAGAAGAGGTGAGTACAGAGAGTCCAGTACAGGTGCAGGGTCTAGAAGAGGTGAGTACAGAGAGTCCAGTACAGGTGCAGGGTCTAGAAGAGGTGAGTACAGAGAGTCCAGTACAGGTGCAGGGTCTAGAAGAGGTGAGTACAGAGAGTCCAGTACAGGTGCAGGGTCTAGAAGAGGTGAGCACAGAGAGTCCAGTACAGGTGCAGGGTCTAGAAGAGGTGAGTACAGAGAGTCCAGTACAGGTGCAGGGTCTAGAAGAGGTGAGTACAGAGAGTCCAGTACAGGTGCAGGGTCTAGAAGAGGTGAGTACAGAGAGTCCAGTACAGGTGCAGGGTCTAGAAGAGGTGAGTACAGAGAGTCCAGTACAGGTGCAGGGTCTAGAAGAGGTGAGTACAGAGAGTCCAGTACAGGTGCAGGGTCTAGAAGAGGTGAGCACAGAGAGTCCAGTACAGGTGCAGGGTCTAGAAGAGGTGAGCACAGAGAGTCCAGTACAGGTGCAGGGTCTAGAAGAGGTGAGTACAGAGAGTCCAGTACAGGTGCAGGGTCTAGAAGAAGTGAGCACAGAGAGTCCAGTACAGGTGCAGGGTCTAGAAGAGGTGAGTACAGAGAGTCCAGTACAGGTGCAGGGTCTAGAAGAGGTGAGCACAGAGAGTCCATTACAGGTGCAGGGTCTAGAAGAGGTGAGTACAGAGAGTCCATTACAGTACAGGTGCAGGGTCTAGAAGAGGTGAGTACAGAGAGTCTATTACAGGTGCAGGGTCTAGAAGAGGTGAGTACAGAGAGTCTATTACAGGTGCAGGGTCTAGAAGAGGTGAGTACAGAGAGTCCAGTACAGGTGCAGGGTCTAGAAGAGGTGAGTACAGAGAGTCCAGTACAGGTGCAGGGTCTAGAAGAGGTGAGTACAGAGAGTCCAGTACAGGTGCAGGGTCTAGAAGAGGTGAGTACAGAGAGTCCAGTACAGGTGCAGGGTCTAGAAGAGGTGAGTACAGAGAGTCCAGTTTAGGTGCAGGGTCTAGAAGAGGTGAGTACAGAGAGTCCAGTACATGTGCAGGGTCTAGAAGAGGTGAGTACAGAGAGTCCAGTACAGGTGCAGGGTCTAGAAGAGGTGAGTACAGAGAGTCCAGTACAGGTGCAGGGTCTAGAAGAGGTGAGTACAGAGAGTCCAGTACAGGTGCAGGGTCTAGAAGAGGTGAGTACAGAGAGTCCAGTACAGGTGCAGGGTCTAGAAGAGGTGAGTACAGAGAGTCCAGTACAGGTGCAGGGTCTAGAAGAGGTGAGTACAGAGAGTCCAGTACAGGTGCAGGGTCTAGAAGAGGTGAGTACAGAGAGTCCAGTACAGGTGCAGGGTCTAGAAGAGGTGAGTACAGAGAGTCCAGTACAGGTGCAGGGTCTAGAAGAGGTGAGTACAGAGAGTCCAGTACAGGTGCAGGGTCTAGAAGAGGTGAGTACAGAGAGTCCAGTACAGGTGCAGGGTCTAGAAGAGGTGAGTACAGAGAGTCCAGTACAGGTGCAGGGTCTAGAAGAGGTGAGTACAGAGAGTCCAGTACAGGTGCAGGGTCTAGAAGAGGTGAGTACAGAGAGTCCAGTACAGGTGCAGGGTCTAGAAGAGGTGAGTACAGAGAGTCCAGTACAGGTGCAGGGTCTAGAAGAGGTGAGTACAGAGAGTCCAGTACAGGTGCAGGGTCTAGAAGAGGTGAGTACAGAGAGTCCAGTACAGGTGCAGGGTCTAGAAGAAGTGAGCACAGAGAGTCCAGTACAGGTGCAGGGTCTAGAAGAGGTGAGCACAGAGAGTCCAGTACAGGTGCAGGGTCTAGAAGAGGTGAGCACAGAGAGTCCAGTACAGGTGCAGGGTCTAGAAGAGGTGAGTACAGAGAGTCCAGTACAGGTGGAGGGTCTAGACGAGGTGAGTAGAGAGAGTCCAGTACAGGTGCAGGGTCTAGAAGAGGTGAGTACACAGAGTCCAGTACAGGTGCAGGGTCTAGAAGAGGTGAGTACAGAGAGTCCAGTACAGGTGCAGGGTCTAGAAGAGGTGAGTACAGAGAGTCCAGTACAGGTGCAGGGTCTAGAAGAGGTGAGTACAGAGAGTCCAGTACAGGTGCAGGGTCTAGAAGAGGTGAGTACAGAGAGTCCAGTACAGGTGCAGGGTCTAGAAGAGGTGAGTACAGAGAGTCCAGTACAGGTGCAGGGTCTAGAAGAGGTGAGTACAGAGAGTCCAGTACAGGTGCAGGGTCTAGAAGAGGTGAGTACAGAGAGTCCAGTACAGGTGCAGGGTCTAGAAGAGGTGAGTACAGAGAGTCCAGTACAGGTGGAGGGTCTAGACGAGGTGAGTAGAGAGAGTCCAGTACAGGTGCAGGGTCTAGAAGAGGTGAGTACACACAGTCCAGTACAGGTGCAGGGTCTAGAAGAGGTGAGTACAGAGAGTCCAGTACAGGTGCAGGGTCTAGAAGAGGTGAGTACAGAGAGTCCAGTACAGGTGCAGGGTCTAGAAGAGGTGAGTACAGAGAGTCCAGTACAGGTGCAGGGTCTAGAAGAGGTGAGTACAGAGAGTCCAGTACAGGTGCAGGGTCTAGAAGAGGTGAGTACAGAGAGTCCAGTACAGGTGGAGGGTCTAGACGAGGTGAGTAGAGAGAGTCCAGTACAGGTGCAGGGCCTAGAAGTGGTGAGTACACACAGTCCAGTACAGGTGCAGGGTCTAGAAGAAGTGAGCACAGAGAGTCCAGTACAGGTGCAGGGTCTAGAAGAAGTGAGCACAGAGAATCCAGTACAGGTGCAGGGTCTAGAAGAGGTGAGTGCAGAGAGTCCAGTACAGGTGCAGGGTCTAGAAGAGGTGAGCACAGAGAGTCCAGTACAGGTGCAGGGTCTAGAAGAGGTGAGTACAGAGAGTCCAGTACAGGTGCAGGGTCTAGAAGAGGTGAGTACAGAGAGTCCAGTACAGGTGCAGGGTCTAGAAGAGGTGAGTACAGAGAGTCCAGTACAGGTGCAGGGTCTAGAAGAGGTGAGCACAGAGAGTCCAGTACAGGTGCAGGGTCTAGAAGAGGTGAGTACAGAGAGTCCAGTACAGGTGCAGGGTCTAGAAGAAGTGAGCACAGAGAGTCCAGTACAGGTGCAGGGTCTAGAAGAGGTGAGTACAGAGAGTCCAGTACAGGTGCAGGGTCTAGAAGAAGTGAGCACAGAGAGTCCAGTACAGGTGCAGGGTCTAGAAGAGGTGAGTACAGAGAGTCCATACAGTACAGGTGCAGGGTCTAGAAGAGGTGAGTACAGAGAGTCTATTACAGGTGCAGGGTCTAGAAGAGGTGAGTACAGAGAGTCTATTACAGGTGCAGGGTCTAGAAGAGGTGAGTACAGACAGTCCAGTACAGGTGCAGGGTCTAGAAGAAGTGAGCACAGAGAGTCCAGTACAGGTGCAGGGTCTAGAAGAAGTGAGCACAGAGAGTCCAGTACAGGTGCAGGGTCTAGAAGAGGTGAGTACAGACAGTCCAGTACAGGTGCAGGGTCTAGAAGAGGTGAGTACAGAGAGTCCAGTTTAGGTGCAGGGTCTAGAAGAAGTGAGCACAGACAGTCCAGTACATGTGCAGGGTCTAGAAGAAGTGAGCACAGAGAGTCCAGTACAGGTGCAGGGTCTAGAAGAGGTGAGTACAGAGAGTCCAGTACAGGTGCAGGGTCTAGAAGAGGTGAGTACAGAGAGTCCAGTACAGGTGCAGGGTCTAGAAGAAGTGAGCACAGAGAGTCCAGTACAGGTGCAGGGTCTAGAAGAAGTGAGCACAGAGAGTCCAGTACAGGTGCAGGGTCTAGAAGAGGTGAGTGCAGAGAGTCCAGTACAGGTGCAGGGTCTAGAAGAGGTGAGCACAGAGAGTCCAGTACAGGTGCAGGGTCTAGAAGAGGTGAGTACAGAGAGTCCAGTACAGGTGGAGGGTCTAGACGAGGTGAGTAGAGAGAGTCCAGTACAGGTGCAGGGTCTAGAAGAGGTGAGTACACACAGTCCAGTACAGGTGCAGGGTCTAGAAGAGGTGAGCACAGAGAGTCCAGTACAGGTGCAGGGTCTAGAAGAGGTGAGTACAGAGAGTCCAGTACAGGTGCAGGGTCTAGAAGAGGTGAGTACAGAGAGTCCAGTACAGGTGCAGGGTCTAGAAGAGGTGAGTACAGAGAGTCCAGTACAGGTGCAGGGTCTAGAAGAGGTGAGTACAGAGAGTCCAGTACAGGTGCAGGGTCTAGAAGAGGTGAGTACAGAGAGTCCAGTACAGGTGCAGGGTCTAGAAGAGGTGAGTACAGAGAGTCCAGTACAGGTGCAGGGTCTAGAAGAAGTGAGCACAGAGAGTCCAGTACAGGTGCAGGGTCTAGAAGAAGTGAGCACAGAGAGTCCAGTACAGGTGCAGGGTCTAGAAGAGGTGAGTACAGACAGTCCAGTACAGGTGCAGGGTCTAGAAGAGGTGAGTACAGAGAGTCCAGTTTAGGTGCAGGGTCTAGAAGAAGTGAGCACAGACAGTCCAGTACATGTGCAGGGTCTAGAAGAAGTGAGCACAGAGAGTCCAGTACAGGTGCAGGGTCTAGAAGAGGTGAGTACAGAGAGTCCAGTACAGGTGCAGGGTCTAGAAGAGGTGAGTACAGAGAGTCCAGTACAGGTGCAGGGTCTAGAAGAGGTGAGTACAGAGAGTCCAGTACAGGTGCAGGGTCTAGAAGAGGTGAGCACAGAGAGTCCAGTACAGGTGCAGGGTCTAGAAGAGGTGAGTACAGAGAGTCCAGTACAGGTGCAGGGTCTAGAAGAGGTGAGTACAGAGAGTCCAGTACAGGTGGAGGGTCTAGACGAGGTGAGTAGAGAGAGTCCAGTACAGGTGCAGGGTCTAGAAGAGGTGAGTACACACAGTCCAGTACAGGTGCAGGGTCTAGAAGAGGTGAGTACAGAGAGTCCAGTACAGGTGCAGGGTCTAGAAGAGGTGAGCACAGAGAGTCCAGTACAGGTGCAGGGTCTAGAAGAGGTGAGTACAGAGAGTCCAGTACAGGTGCAGGGTCTAGAAGAGGTGAGTACAGAGAGTCCAGTACAGGTGCAGGGTCTAGAAGAGGTGAGTACACACAGTCCAGTACAGGTGCAGGGTCTAGAAGAGGTGAGTACAGAGAGTCCAGTACAGGTGGAGGGTCTAGACGAGGTGAGTAGAGAGAGTCCAGTACAGGTGCAGGGTCTAGAAGAGGTGAGTACACACAGTCCAGTACAGGTGCAGGGTCTAGAAGAGGTGAGTACAGAGAGTCCAGTACAGGTGCAGGGTCTAGAAGAGGTGAGTACAGAGAGTCCAGTACAGGTGCAGGGTCTAGAAGAGGTGAGTACAGAGAGTCCAGTACAGGTGCAGGGTCTAGAAGAGGTGAGTACAGAGAGTCCAGTACAGGTGCAGGGTCTAGAAGAGGTGAGTACAGAGAGTCCAGTACAGGTGGAGGGTCTAGACGAGGTGAGTAGAGAGAGTCCAGTACAGGTGCAGGGTCTAGAAGAGGTGAGTACACACAGTCCAGTACAGGTGCAGGGTCTAGAAGAGGTGAGTACAGAGAGTCCAGTACAGGTGCAGGGTCTAGAAGAGGTGAGTACAGAGAGTCCAGTACAGGTGCAGGGTCTAGAAGAGGTGAGTACAGAGAGTCCAGTACAGGTGCAGGGTCTAGAAGAGGTGAGTACAGAGAGTCCAGTACAGGTGCAGGGTCTAGAAGAGGTGAGTACAGAGAGTCCAGTACAGGTGCAGGGTCTAGAAGAGGTGAGTACAGAGAGTCCAGTACAGGTGCAGGGTCTAGAAGAGGTGAGTACAGAGAGTCCAGTACAGGTGCAGGGTCTAGAAGAGGTGAGTACAGAGAGTCCAGTACAGGTGCAGGGTCTAGAAGAGGTGAGTACAGAGAGTCCAGTACAGGTGCAGGGTCTAGAAGAGGTGAGTACAGAGAGTCCAGTACAGGTGCAGGGTCTAGAAGAGGTGAGTACAGAGAGTCCAGTACAGGTGCAGGGTCTAGAAGAGGTGAGTACAGAGAGTCCAGTACAGGTGCAGGGTCTAGAAGAGGTGAGTACAGAGAGTCCAGTACAGGTGCAGGGTCTAGAAGAGGTGAGTACAGAGAGTCCAGTACAGGTGCAGGGTCTAGAAGAGGTGAGTACAGAGAGTCCAGTACAGGTGCAGGGTCTAGAAGAGGTGAGTACAGAGAGTCCAGTACAGGTGCAGGGTCTAGAAGAGGTGAGTACAGAGAGTCCAGTACAGGTGCAGGGTCTAGAAGAGGTGAGTACAGAGAGTCCAGTACAGGTGCAGGGTCTAGAAGAGGTGAGTACAGAGAGTCCAGTACAGGTGCAGGGTCTAGAAGAGGTGAGTACAGAGAGTCCAGTACAGGTGCAGGGTCTAGAAGAGGTGAGTACAGAGAGTCCAGTACAGGTGCAGGGTCTAGAAGAGGTGAGTACAGAGAGTCCAGTACAGGTGCAGGGTCTAGAAGAGGTGAGTACACACAGTCCAGTACAGGTGCAGGGTCTAGAAGAGGTGAGTACAGAGAGTCCAGTACAGGTGCAGGGTCTAGAAGAGGTGAGTACAGAGAGTCCAGTACAGGTGCAGGGTCTAGAAGAGGTGAGTACAGAGAGTCCAGTACAGGTGCAGGGTCTAGAAGAGGTGAGTACAGAGAGTCCAGTACAGGTGCAGGGTCTAGAAGAGGTGAGTACAGAGAGTCCAGTACAGGTGCAGGGTCTAGAAGAGGTGAGTACAGAGAGTCCAGTACAGGTGCAGGGTCTAGAAGAGGTGAGTACAGAGAGTCCAGTACAGGTGCAGGGTCTAGAAGAGGTGAGTACAGAGAGTCCAGTACAGGTGCAGGGTCTAGAAGAGGTGAGTACAGAGAGTCCAGTACAGGTGCAGGGTCTAGAAGAGGTGAGTACAGAGAGTCCAGTACAGGTGCAGGGTCTAGAAGAGGTGAGTACAGAGAGTCCAGTACAGGTGCAGGGTCTAGAAGAGGTGAGTACAGAGAGTCCAGTACAGGTGCAGGGTCTAGAAGAGGTGAGTACAGAGAGTCCAGTACAGGTGCAGGGTCTAGAAGAGGTGAGTACAGAGAGTCCAGTACAGGTGCAGGGTCTAGAAGAGGTGAGTACAGAGAGTCCAGTACAGGTGCAGGGTCTAGAAGAGGTGAGTACAGAGAGTCCAGTACAGGTGCAGGGTCTAGAAGAGGTGAGTACAGAGAGTCCAGTACAGGTGCAGGGTCTAGAAGAGGTGAGTACAGAGAGTCCAGTACAGGTGCAGGGTCTAGAAGAGGTGAGTACAGAGAGTCCAGTACAGGTGCAGGGTCTAGAAGAGGTGAGTACAGAGAGTCCAGTACAGGTGCAGGGTCTAGAAGAGGTGAGTACAGAGAGTCCAGTACAGGTGCAGGGTCTAGAAGAGGTGAGTACAGAGAGTCCAGTACAGGTGCAGGGTCTAGAAGAGGTGAGTACAGAGAGTCCAGTACAGGTGCAGGGTCTAGAAGAGGTGAGTACAGAGAGTCCAGTACAGGTGCAGGGTCTAGAAGAGGTGAGTACAGAGAGTCCAGTACAGGTGCAGGGTCTAGAAGAGGTGAGTACAGAGAGTCCAGTACAGGTGCAGGGTCTAGAAGAGGTGAGTACAGAGAGTCCAGTACAGGTGCAGGGTCTAGAAGAGGTGAGTACAGACAGTCCAGTACAGGTGCAGGGTCTAGAAGAGGTGAGTACAGAGAGTCCAGTACAGGTGCAGGGTCTAGAAGAGGTGAGTACACACAGTCCAGTACAGGTGCAGGGTCTAGAAGAGGTGAGTACAGAGAGTCCAGTACAGGTGCAGGGTCTAGAAGAGGTGAGTACACACAGTCCAGTACAGGTGCAGGGTCTAGAAGAGGTGAGCACAGAGAGTCCAGTACAGGTGCAGGGTCTAAAAGAGGTGAGCACAGAGAGTCCAGTACATGTGCAGGGTCTAGAAGAGGTGAGCACAGAGAGTCCAGTACAGGTGCAGGGTCTAAAAGAGGTGAATACAGAGAGTCTAGTACAGGTGCAGGGTCTAGAATAGGTGAGTACAGAGAGCAGGGTGGGCCAGTTGAAACTGATGATACGGAGCTGACTCCCGGTGTATGGCAGGAGGGATTTACTGGTGGTAATCAGCAGATTCAATCATGAACAACTGAGTTGAAGCTGTTGGTAGAGACAGCTCAGGCAAATTCACTTTCAGCTGCAAAACAAAAGAGGTTAAACATTAAAAAGAGGCAGAATCTTCTAAAAAGGTATTTACCTGATTTAGTATGGCTGAGTGTCATTCACAATCCATACTGTACTCTGAGCTTGACATCTTACAATATTACAGAAAATGACACAAAATGTTTCATTCAAAATTTAATGAAAATACTTGCAACTCTCATTTTTCAACATTATATGAATCTTAACCATGCATGAAAGGCAGTGAGTGATAGACATTTCTGAAAGGAATGCTAGGCCTTTATTTCAATTTTCTACATATTTCAACTTAATAGTCCATCCATCCATTATCTTTACCTGCTTCTTCCTTTTTGGGGCATGGGGGTCACTGATGCCCATATCCAGCAGTCACTGTGCGGGCCCTGGACAGGTCTCCTGTCCATCAGAGGGACACCTCGAGACAAACAACCATTCACTCTCTCACTCACCCAGAGACAACTTAGAGTTACCAATCAGTCTAACATGCATGTTTTTGGTCAGTGGGATGAAACTGGAGTACCTGGAGAAAACCCACACATGCATGAGAGAACATGCAAACTCCATCCAGAAAGGCCCCTGGACCGGGATTTGAACCAGGGCAACCTGCTCGCTGAGAGGCAGCAGCTGTACAAACTGTGCCACCGTGTTGCCAACTAACTTAATAGTCATAAACAGTTTTTTTTATTATCTTGATTTATTTGGAAAACATTAGAATATTATAAGTTATTGTTATTTAAATAATTAATTTAATTTAATAAAGTAATTTAAATCATTAGCAACCACATCTTCAGAACTGTGACAGCTTCAACTATCTTTCCACATCCTACAATAGATGTGCTGAAATACATTTGCACTGTCAGTGGTAAAAAAAAAAAATGTTTGTCTGTCTGCTTTTAATTTCTGTTTACGGTACTTCTCAGTGATCCTAAGTAGGAGGAATGTAAAAAAATATGACTCAGAAATTTTGCAAGAATGATCTACAATACATTTTATATGTTTTGCCTGTAAATTATTTTTACACATGTGTGTGAGCTTGCATTTTTATTTTTAACCTCCCTGAGGATTCGAACAAGTTTCAAACTGGAAATACAAAAATAATTGCATTTAAAACCTATAGCTGACAGGACTCAGAGAACTCGAGGATCATATTTAATAAAAAAAAAAATAATAATAAAAAAAAGATGACTGAGGATGTGGTTACACAGAGGGAGGAACACAGGGACAAGGAGCCTTCACCAAACAATGCCCAGACAAGATGCAGACTTCAATACACGAAAGTGCACACACCTGCAACACATAACAGCTGTAGGAAACAGATGAGAGGAGCAGGACTAAATACACACCACAAGGGGGCACAATCCACACAGTTGTTGTGTTTACCTGTACCTGTAATTCATTCATTCATTCAACCTTTATTTGTACAGGTTTAGTCTCACTGAGCCTCCTCACTTACAAGAGAAACCTGTTTTTAACAAAGAGCAATGACAACAGTGGACAATCGTTTAAAAAAGCATATAAATTGAAAAATAAATAGAAGAAAATTATATTAATTGACAAATCTATTAGTATTTATTTTTATTTGACAAAGGTTATATCTGTGTGTGTGTGTGTGTGTGCGTGCGTGTGTGCGTGCGTGCGTGCGTGCGTGCACAGCATGTGTGCTTGTTTGATTTTGCATCTCATGGGTGAGAAAATAATTTTAAT
>JBBPBX010035979.1:0-31748 GCA_038048925.1 Garcialebias charrua | reverse complement strand
CATCCATCCATCCATCCATTTTCGTCCACTTATCCGGGGTCGGGTCGCGGGGGTAGCAGCCTAAGTAGGGAGGCCCAGACTTCCCTCTCCCCAGCCACATGGAGCAGCTCCTCTGGGGGAATCCCAAAGCGTTCCCAGGCCAGCCGAGAAACATAGTCCCTCCAGCGTGTCCTGGGTCTTCCCCTGGGCCTGCTCCCGGTGGAAACAGTTTACTGGAACTCCTCTGACTGATGGGGCCCTCCAGATGGAGGGCGAAACGTTTCTATAAAAAAGAAACTGTCTAGATGACCCAACTGAGAATTATTGAATCAGACATACTCTTACCAATTTGTTAAAAGTTAATAGCTCCACATCTTAAAAATAGACTTTTGATTGATTGCTGGCTCACCCTCATGTTGGACACATAAACTCTCATGAATTTTCATGATTGTGAAGACACTGTATTAACTTACACTGCATAAATGCATTGTAATTCAAATCATAAGCTACAACGGGTAATTTTCTTACATTTATAATTTACCTAGATTAAAGATTGGGAAACCTGGACCTTACTCATTCATCTTTAGTCAGCTCAAAGCATAACTGGGTTAAGCTTTTTGAAAAGAATAGTTATTATGATGTAAATATTTGTTGCCATGAGAGTCGCTTTGTGTTGTACTTCTCTAAAAATAATGTTTTTATATATGGCTTTCTTTGGAATACCAACAAAGTCCAGCTGAATTAAAACTCAAGCACTTGACCTTTTGCCTACACAAAAGCAAGACTGAAATGATTAATAACAATCTTAAGTTTTGAATAAAAAATCACCAACTTCTCTTTAAGATGAATTAATAATCATGTAGACAGTTTATAATATTAATACACACTAGAAGCTGCATGTCAGTAAAATGTTTTCAACTTATTTATCCATCCATCATCATCCATCCATCCATCCATTATCTTTTACCTGTTTCTTCCTTTTTGGGTCGTGGGGGTCACTGGCGCCCATGTCCAGCAGTAACTGTAGCCGTTTACGCATTGGCCGGCCCTCCCCGGCTCTCCCAGCTTCTAACCCGGGTTCGGCGTCTTCGCATTTACCTTTTCCGCCCGGGATCCACCCTTGTTCTGGAACCATCTTCACCGTGGTTCTTATCGGGCCGAGCCCGACAGAGCCAGTTTCACGTCATGTACTGCTCTCATTTGATTCGTTGTTTGCAGCAGGGGCGGGACTCATTCAAACAACCTCAGCGCGAGGGTTGAATTTCATTCAAATTTAACTACAGAAACGAGAAACCCCTAAAACAATTGTTAGCTGAATTAGTGTTTCTGAGTTAAATTTTTGTTAATAACTGATCACAAATCAGCTTATGTTACAACGTAAATAACACGAAGCGCACACCCATTTCCGCCTTTCAGCGCGACCTGAATGTCATTAAACAATAACTAATATTGTCTAACTGTTGCGCGCAGCCAGGGTTTTAAAATATAACGAATAATCTCTAACTTTTACGTGCAGCTAAAATGTCAGGAGGAGTGATTCCTATATGGGGAAGTTGGACACCTGAAAATTCAGTCCGCCGAATAGCTCAACGAGTTAATGCATTGTCGTTTTGACCGGGAGAAGTGGGTTCGCTTCCCGCCTGGGACAAAGTTATTTATTTTTTTATTGGAGTAAATAAAAAGGAGTTTGTTAACCAAACAAACTCCTTTTTATTTAAAAGAAAATGTGAATAAAGAAAAAAAAAGTAAAATAACTTTGTCCCAGGCGGGAAGCGAACCCACTTCTCCCGGTCAAAACGACAATGCATTAACTCGTTGAGCTATTCGGCGGACTGAATTTTCAGGTGTCCAACTTCCCCATATAGGAATCACTCCTCCTGACATTTTAGCTGCACGTAAAAGTTAGAGATTATTCGTTATATTTTAAAACCCTGGCTGCGCGCAACAGTTAGACAATATTAGTTATTGTTTAATGACATTCAGGTCGCGCTGAAAGGCGGAAATGGGTGTGCGCTTCGTGTTATTTACGTTGTAACATAAGCTGATTTGTGATCAGTTATTAACAAAAATTAAACGCAGAAACACTAATATATATATATCCAGCTAACAATTTTTTTTTGCCGAGTCTCCTCTCTTAAAACACGAACACTCCACCCACGTGAAGAGAGCACCCCACCCACTTCCAGAGAACTGCCCACCCACTTCAAGGCGGCTCTGCGGCAAATGCGTAATGAACGCGGGTGGCCCAGAGCCACCCAGGGGAGCCCCGGGCCATTGAGGGCTGGCCAATGCGTAAACGGCTTGTGTGAGAGCGGCAGGGACAAGTCCATCACAGAGACACAGAGACAAACGAGACAAACAACCATTCACTCTCTCACTCACACCTAGAGACAATTTAGAGTTACCAATCAGCCTAGCATGTATGTTTTTGGTCTGTGGGAGGAAACTGATGTACCCGGAGAAAACCACGCATGCACGGAGAGAACATGCAAACTCCCACCCAGAACGGTCCTGGACAGGGATTTGAACCTGCAACCTTCTTGCTGAGTGGCAAAAGCTCTTTCAACTGCACCACTGTGCTGCTGATTTAAACTTTTCTTCAGCTTAAAATGTACAAGTACCCTAATTAAAGCTTATAGTTATTTCTGTAACAGGTCACTTAGCAATAATACAATGTCAATAGGCAGGTGGTCCTTGTAATTGACCACATTAAGTATGAAAGGAGTTAATAGAGTTCCCTACTGGAGCTGAAGTATTTACATTGCATTTAGTTTGCTCTCTTAACACTCTCTCAGTGCTGATGTAAACAGCCAGAACTTTAAAACCTCCTGCGCAAAACACCAGAGCAAACTGAATATGTGAATAAACTGACATACTAATGTTTTTATTAAGACTAAATTTTAAAAAGCATAACAATTTGAGCATCTATGTCACGTGCACATCAGGGGCAGTGCCACTGGATTGGCAGAATGGGGAGGTAGTTCCCCTCTTCAAAAAGGAGGACCGGAGGGTGTGCTCCAATTACAGGGGCATCACTCTCCTCAGCCTCCCTGGTAAGGTCAATTTAGGGGTACTGGAGAAGCGAGTCCGATCGTTGGTCAAACTTCAGATCGAGGAACAATGCGGGATCCATCCTGGCTGTGGAACACTGGATCTGCTCTTTACTCTCACTAGGGTCCTTAAGAGGCTATGGGAGTTTGCCCATCCAGTCTGCATGGGTTTTGCTGACTTGGAAAAGGTATTCAACCGTGTTCCTTGAGGTACACTATGGTGGGTGCTCCGTGAGTTTGGGATTGGGGGCTCATTGTTAGTGGCTGTTCAGTTCCTATACAAGCAGTGCGACAGTTTGATTTGCATTGCCAGTAGCTAGTCAGACTCCTTCAGGGTGGGAGTTGACTCTGCCAGGGCTGCCCATTGTCACTGATTTCGTTCATAAATTTTATGGACAGAATTTCTCGGTGCAGCAAGCTGGCGGAGGGTTTCCAGTTCGGTGGCCCCAGGATTCCATATCTGCTCTTTGCAGATGATGTGATCCTGTTGGTGTCATCATGCCATGATCTTCAGCTCTCACTGGAGCGGTTCGCAGCCGAGTGTGAAGCGGCTGAGATGAAAATCAGCACATCCAAATCTGAGGCCATGATTCTCAACCGGAAAAGGGTGGATTGATTGCTCTCTTCAGGTCGAGGGTGAGGTTCTGCCTTAAGTGGAGGAGTTCAAGTATCTTGGGGTTTTGTTCAAGAGTGAGGGACGTGAGATTGACAGACGGATTGGTGCGGCGTCTGCCATATTGCAGACTCTATACCGGTCCATTGTGGTGAAGAAAGAGCTGAGCTGTAAGGCAAATATCTCTGTTTACTGGTCAGTCTATGTTCCTACCCTCACCTATGGTCACAAGCTCTGGGTAGTGATTGAAAGAATGAGATGGCAGATACAGGCAGGTGAAATGAGTTTCCTCCACAGGGTAGCTAGACCTCTCCCTTAGAGATGGGGTGAGAAGTTAAGTTATGCGGGAGGGACTCAGAGTAGAACTGCTGCTCCTCCACATCGAGAGGAGCCAGTGGAGGTGGTTCGGGCATGTCCAACTGGGAAGAGACCCTGGGGAAGACCCAGTACACACTAGAGAGACTGTCTCTCTGTTGGACTGGGAACTCCTTGGAATCCTCCTAGAAGAGCTGGAAGAGGTGACTGTGGAAAGAGATGTCTGGACCTCCCTGCTCAAGCTGCATGCCCCCAAGACCCGACTTCAGAATAAGTAGAATATAATGGATGGATGGATGGATGGATGGATGGATGGATGGATGGATGGATGGATGGACGGATGGACGGATGGATGGATACTACTGTTTACATTCACAGTTTACATTTATTAATGCTGTTTACATTTATTACTACTGTTTACATTTATTACTACTGTTTACATTTACACTACTTTTATATCTACACTACTGCTGATACATATACAGTATTCTCTGACTAGCCTTATTTAAGGATGCCCAATGTGCCTTATGTGCCTTATAATAATAATAATAATAATAATAATGAATTCAATTTATAACGCACTTTTCATTAGTGAAAATCTCAAAGTGCTACACACATTGAATGCTACACACATTCATACACCGGTAGCGGCAGACTACCATGCAAGGTGCTTTCCAGTCCTACCGGGAGCAACTCGGGGTTAAGTGTCTTGCCCAAGGACACAACGACACATGGTGTGGGGAACCGGGATTCGAACCGCCAACCTTCCGATCGGGGGATGACTGCCATTACCACTACGCCACGGCCGCCCCGCCTTACTGCATATGCCACTTTGCCTCTATACCAACATCAACTACCTCATACATATACTGTGTACATTAACTCATATGCTGCTTTGCCACTCTTTGCAAATGTCAATGCTAGAACCTTCAGTTTATTTTATAGATATACTTTTTATACTTTTTATACTACTATGCAAAAACTCAGGACAGTATTACACTTTTATTATTTCATTTAATGCTTATGTTCATTAAATGTTTAGTGTTTTAGTGTTGGTATAAATTTTCATACTTTTATACTACTATGCAAAAACTCTAGCCTGGTTAAAACCACACCCTGTCCTTCACTTCGCTTCAGACTAGGGTCTGGGACCTCTCCATTTTAAAATGATTCTTGCTGGAGGCGTGGGCTCTGCTGAGGAACAAAACCATTGGATATTTTGAACAGGGAAAGCATTCTGCTCCCTCCCCTCAGAGCCACCCCCCGTGCTCTGGTGAACTTGACAACTGCTCCGCCTCCTGCAGCTTTCCTTGCTGCCGGCTGCCGCGCTGGAAATTCTGTGTTTATATGTTAATAAAACGTTTTAATAAAATACAATAAAACCATGGATCGCTGGTCCAGCTCACCAGAAGACCAGAACATCTGATGGGACTCGGTCAGCAACGTAAAACCCGAGTTTAATTCTCGTGACAGCCATTTCCTTGTTCATTTCAGCGGAGGGAGAGAAGGAGGAGGGCGCGAGCGATCACTTGACTTTTGGCCCAAAAAACAAAAGAAAACTCCAGATAAGGGATTAAGAAGGGGAAATTAATAAATTTGTGTCACATATAAAACAGTTCTGCATCGCTTTGAATGAGAACATGCCGGTGCTCGCTGACTGCGCGCTGGCAGAGCCCTTTTATAGGGCTCTGCGCGCTGGGACAGGTGGGGGCGTGGGTTAGGGTCCAAAACTCCGTCCCTTCTGTTCTCTGATTGGTCCGAACAAAAATCTACCGGAGAAATGGTTGTTAATGAGAGAAGTCCCAGACTGTGCAGTGAAGGGAAATGAGAATTGAGCGGAGCTGTGCAGGAAGGCGAGGGCCAGGCTACAAAAACTCAGGACAGTGTTACACTTTTACTATTTTATGCTTATGTTTATTAAATGTTTCAGTGTTTTAGTGTTTAAATGGTTACTGTTGCACCGAGGGACTGAGAGAAACGCAATTTCAATCCTGTGTATGTCCTGTACATATTGCAGTTCTGACAATAAAGTTCACTTTGACTTTGACTTTGATGGATGGATGGATGGATGGATGGATGGATGGATGGATGGATGGATGGACGGACGGACGGACAGGTGGAATTTGAGCATCTAATGTTTTAAACTGGCTACAAGTTTAATTCAACCACTGCAGAGGAATCACAGAAAAACAACAAGCAGCTAGAGTTGAATGGTAAATTCAGTGGTTTGGACTGACTGCACTTTTTTGTGTAACTTCTCAGCAAGGTAACCAATTTAAATGTTCCGTGAGTGCAGCATGGAGTCAAATTAAATCAATTGTTCATGGCATAATGCGGGGAAAGGCAACATTGTTTACTGAAATGTGTGTGCCTGTGTGACAGTACTCCTCACAGCACTTTGCACTTCTGATGAAGGAGCCACTCGACGAGGGACTGCTCGCTCCCAACAAAACTCTGGTCTGGAAGTATTTAATACGGTGGCCGAGGGGTGCAAACGCGCAGCAAAAACAGAACAGCACGCTGCAAAAAGAAAACGGCGTTCCAAAAGTTGAAACACGCATCAAAATGAAAACAGCAGCTTTCCAAAAGTTGAAACATGCATCAAAATGAAAACAGCAGCTTTCCAAAAGTTGAAACACACATCAAAATGAAAACAACAGTGTTCCAAAAGTTGAAACACGCATCAAAATGAAAACAGCGCTCCAACAGATGAGGCGCACTGCAAAAGATAAGTCGCGCTCCCAAAAGGGGACGACCTGCAAATACAGAACGAGCTGCAAATAGAAAAGCCACAACGGAAGTGCTCCAGACCACTAGGGGCAGTCGAACAAAGAACAAATCATAAAGCATATTATAGTTTTCGGAATGGCAATAGTTATTTGTGTATTTTAACTTATTTATTACTGAAGAATGTTTTACACATCGAAACTATCCCATTGTATTTGTTTTAATAATGTGCGATAGAGGGGTAACGTATTGATGCCTGGTTGGCTTAGTGGTCTAACACATTGCCTCGAATGTGGGAGATCTGGGTTCGATTCCCGGTCTCGGAAATTTTTGTGGTATTAATTTTTTTTTTTTTTAAGCCTTTTGTTTTGGATAAATCGGATGGAATAGATAAATACATCTACATGTTTATTATTTGTTGTTGCTTGGTTTATGTTGTTGGCAAGACTTTTAGCTTGTTTTAGGTTGTTGCTGGAGGAGGCGTGACAACCCCCAACCTCCTCCCCACGCCTGCTGCCTAAAACAAACTAAAACTCTAGCCACCAACATAAACCAAGCAACAACAAAGAATAAACATGTAGATGTATTTATCTATTCCACCCGATTTATCCAAAACAAAAGGCTTTTAAAAAAAAAAGAAATTAATACCACAAAAATTTCCGAGACCGGGAATCGAACCCAGGTTTCCCACATTCGAGGCAATGTGTTAGACCACTAAGCCAACCGAGCATCAATACATTTCCTCTCTATCGCACAGTCTTAAAACAAATACAACGTGATAGTTTCGATGTGTAAAATATTCTTCAGTAATAAATAAGTTAAAATACACAAATAACTATTGCCATTCCGAAAACTATAATATGCTTTATGATTTGTTCTTTGTTCGACTGCCCCTAGTGGTCTGGAGCACTTCCGTTGTGGCTTTTCTATTTGCAGCTCGTTCTGTATTTGCAGGTCGTCCCCTTTTGGGAGCGCGACTTATCTTTTGCAGTGCGCCTCATCTGTTGGAGCGCTGTTTTCATTTTGATGCGTGTTTCAACTTTTGTAACGCTGTTGTTTTCATTTTGATGCGTGTTTCAACTTTTGTAACGCTGTTGTTTTCATTGTAATGCGTGTTTCAACTTTTGGAGCGCTGTTTTCTTTTTGCAGCGCGTTTGCACCCCTCGGCCACCGTAATTTAAACCTCTTGTTACCGCAAAGGTAACCCAGCATGCTGTTTCACTGACAAGGACTGATATTTACATTTGTTTAAAAAGCAAATATTGCCTTAAGTTAAATCATTTTGGTCTGACTTATGGCAGTTCTTTAATGGATATTGCTAGTCACACCATAAAATGATAGCAGTATCAAAGAAATACATTTTATAAATTAATTGTACATTATATTTCCATATTTATGTTTGCTACAGTTCCAGATAAGATTCTCTCTTTTGTTTTCTTAGTGTTTTAAATATTTGTTTATTTTGGTTTGCCTCATATAATTTCCATTCAAAAAAGCAGCAAAAGTGTAGGCACAACATACCATACCATGCCGTACCATACCAGCTTTATTTATAGAGCACTTTAAACACCCACAGGACCTAAGTGCTGTACACACAACAAAACAATCATAACAGTCAGATAATAAAAATGATTAAAATGATTAAAAGTCACATAATAAAAGTTGAACAATCATACAATCAGATAATAAAAGTGAAGAAAATGGTTAAAAGTCAACATCTCAGATGGTGTCAAAGGCCATGGAGAAGAGATTCATTTTAAAAAGGGATTTAAAAACAGACATGAAAGGGGCTGTCTGATGTTCAAGGGAAGTTCTTTCCACAGTTTAGGTGCTGCCACAGCAAAAGCATGGTCTCCTTTGAGCTTACGCTTTGTCTTTGGCACACGCAGCAGCAACTGATCACATGACCTGAGAGATCGAGAGGGTGTGTATAGATGTAGCAGCTCAGCCAGATAGGGCGGGGCAAGTCCATTAAGTGCTTTAAAAGCAAATAAAATAATTTTAAAATGAATCCTGGAATGTACGGGCAGCCAGTGCAGGGAGGCTAAAACAGGAGAAATGTGGTCAAACTTCCGTGTGCCAGTTAAAAGTCGTGCAGCAGCATTCTGTACCCTCTGAAGCTGAGAGATACACAAATCACGGATTCCTGTACAGAGTGCGTTACAGTAGTCTAGCCGAGTGGTCACAAAGGCGTGAACTACTGTTTCAAAATGCTGCTTAGAAAGAATCGGCTTCACCTTAGCCAACTGCCTCAGATGAAAAAAAAATAGTTTTAACAACTGCTCTGAGGTGGTTTTCTAATGTTAGTCCAGCATCGACTTTGGCCCCCACGTTTGTAATAATTGGCCTGATATACTGGGCCAAGGAACAAACATTGACATTGGGAGTCTCAGTGGAGCTTCCAAAGACCATCACCTCAGCCTTTCCCTCATTAAACTTTAAGAATTCACAGCCATCCAGGCTTTGATGTCTTCCAGACATGAAAATAGAGGAGCCAGAGAGTTAGAGTCCTTTTTCTGTAGCGGGACATATATCTGCTTATCATCCGTGTAACAATGAAAGGAGATCCCATATTTTCTATAAATAGAGCCAAGGGGAAGCAGGTACAGTGTGAAGAGGAGGGGGCCTAAGATTGAGCCCTGTGGAACCCCCACACAAGAGAGAAGCAGATGAGGACACTTGGTCACCAAGGCGGACACAGAAAGTATGCTCCGCTAAGTAGGACCTAAACAGTAAAGTTATTTTTAGAATATGGGGTTGGTCAAAACATCCTCACAACAATGTCGAGGCCAGGCAAATGTCACTAGTCAGGTCCTGTAAATACTGCTGAGCCCAAGCATATTTTACATACACACATGCATGTGTCACCAAACTTCTCATAAAAAGTGTGAAAAACAGGAAATGACTGCGAGAAAGAATGTCACTCACACACACACACACACACACGCGCACACACACACACACACACACACACACACACACACACACACAAAAATGGAAGAAAGAAAAAATAATAAAAGATCCCATGAAGCCAGAATTTGAGCAGATGATATGCTTGGCTGGCAGGGCAAACAGGCTAAGATCAGAACATTGGCAGCCGCAGCAACGCCACAACTAAAAGCCTCACTCAACGTATTCTCTTAGAGGCAGATTCACAAAGCTACACAAATTAGCATCCGTTTGCAAATCTTAAATAGGGCCTGTGGGAGTGTCCACGTCTACCAGGAGCAGTACAATAATACATGTGCATAAACGGCTGTCCCTAATAGTGTACTGTATCAATTATCAAAGATTTGATGAAAGGCTCTATATAGTTTCTTAAATAAATAAAAATAAATAAACTATTTCAGATTTTCTAAAAAAGCTAAGTCTGGTCCTCTGGACATTCAAAAAACTGGAGGACCAGACTTAGCTTTTTTAGATTTTTCTACCTGGATTATTGAACATGCATCAGGGTATTTCAGATTTTATTTACAGAGCCAAAACAAGCAATGAATGAGTAGCTATTTCAAATGAGCCATGTTAAATCAAACTGAACAGTCTTCACTGAGTGGGTGCAAATGGCCTAAAATAAGGGCAATAAGCTTCAGCCCCTCCACCAGGAAAACTGTTCATGCTCACTCAAATGTAGTGACACAGATGCCTGTGCAATCCTAAGTCTTCTGCTTGGTTCATGATTCTGTCTCCCCTTGTGCAAAAATCTACTTTTGGTCTAAATAATCCATGTTTCAGCTTCATGAACATTCTATTAAAAAAAATACAAGTGCTATCCATTAAAAATATATATATTTTAAAACAATGTGTTTAGAATTAAAGCATCATTAGTGGCAGGGCTTTTGACTATGGACCCGAAGGTCGCGGGTTCGCGCCCCGGCCACTACCCAGCTTGGGGTGTCTATGAGTGCACACCTATTTCTCCAGCTCCCCGGGCGCTTTCGGGCTGCTCACTGCACCACCTAGTAGGTGGTTGGGTTAAATGCAGAGACGAATTTCGTCTGTGTATGGGAACATACGCAGATGACAGGAATAGACATTATTATTATTATTATTATTATTATTATTATTTATAGTTTATATATATATAAATATAAATATATATTTAGGCAGATTCACAAAGCTACACAAATTAGCATCCGTTTGCAAATTATATATATATTTATAGTTTCTTCTTCCGGCACTCGGCAAGGCAGGTCGCATATCTTTCTGCTCTTCCCTCCCTAAGTTTTTCCTACTCCCTGCTTGCTTTTCGTCTCGTCTGCGACCCTTCAGCGCTCACTCGAACCAATATGGAATTAATCAATTGGGCTGTTTCTTCAATGGATAAGATTTTTTCCACGAAGCGGACCGTGTCAGGAGAAGCTGTCTGTCCCTCCGACACACACGCGGCTGGATACGTGCTGGACTCGTGGGGTCAGTGGCAGCCCATGTGTCTGTCCGTTCTGAGTGTCGAAGACGTGGAGGATTTGTGGATTATTGGATTATTGGTAGCAACTGCTCTGTTTTTTGGCGTAACCGGAGTTGTTTGTTATCGGAAGCTGAGGGAGGCTTCGGCGGCTATCAGAGCGCTGTCGGGACTGCCTGATCAGCAAAATTCTCTGAACCGGGTCGTGGGCTCCTCATCCCAGCTGCTGTATGAGCTCAATCGCACGATTGGTGCAGTGGTGGACCACCGTGCACCTGCTGTCCGTTTTGGGACTTGTTTGCAGCCACCCAGGATCGATCAAGGGACAGGTGGAAGCTCATGAAAGCGGGGCAGAGCAGAACCACATATTTGGATTTCTTTCGGCCATGAAACAGCACCCACAGACTTGGAGGCGGCAGTGGAAAAGAACACTGTGGTCTATTTGGATAACAAACGAAACATTATCTGGCTTCTGCACATGTCCTTGACAAGCGGGCTGTGGGAATCCATTCTCCTAGAGTGAGGAGTTGAAGAGCCCCCCCCCTCCCCCTCCCCAGAGATTTCTGTGAGGCTTCGGATAACACCCAGCTGCACACCTGCTGAACTTTGTGTTTGTCTGAAATTAATCATGGACACAATCTCCTTGCCTGCCGTATTTCCTTTGTTATTGTACCTAAATGTGCTCTGATATGGTTTTTACTGAATCACGCGGTGTCTTGAAGACAAAATGTGATTCATCTTTTTTTAATATCAATGCTGTGAATCCCAGTGTTTCTGCCTGTTTTTCCTGCTTTTGACCTTCATCTGGAGACAGATTGGGCCTGGCCGCGCTAAGAGCATATCAATGTGTTGAATAAACATGTCGTGTGTTGATAAAACATATCGTGTGTTGATAAAACATGTAATATGCTTTGTTTTGCTGCAGCTTTTGCACTCATTTCTCTCTGGATGCCTGCAATACATACTTACGTTGTAATCGGTGGAAATTGATGCAATGTTAATAAAACTCCTTGATTCCTTGATTCCTTGATTATTATCATTAGTGTAGGTGTTTGCAGCTGTGGTGAAGTAAAGATCCAAGCGAGTACCTGAGGACACCCTCTGGGTATCTCACGTCATTCAAAGCAGCCTTTGCCATATGAATGGTTAATTAATCCAGGTTGGAAGAATGTTTAAATAAAGTTGGACACTGTAACATGGAGGGGGCAAGGGTAGTTAAGAGCCATTCTCAATTGGCTATTTAAAAAACGGCAGTTTTTGGCACTTCCACCCTGGCTTCATTCTTCACTTTGGAAAACTACTACTCGGTCAGCAGAGGTGTAGAATATGGGATTGAAAACCCAAGGGAAGACATGGTAGACAGGAGCAGTAAAACATTCTAACGATAAATAATTCAAGAGGCATCCAGGTAGGCAAACAGGTACTAGCTACAACTCCTCCTTGGAGGTATGGGGAGACGTGGGAATGTATTGACAAGCATTAAACCAACAATGTGGCAAGAGGTGAATGAAATGAAATATTTAAGTTTTGGCTGGACTTCTGGGAATACAGAAGTATACAGGAAAACCATTGATACAGCAGGATAGGTGGTAAGAACATTGAGGAGAATTAACGTGTGGAAAATGGAGTAGTGATGAGATTTTTATATCTTTTGCACTGTCTAAAGTTCCACCTTTAGTTCTATGACTTTGCTTTTCTCTGTTTTAGGTGCTTTAATCAGCTGTATCAATTGATATGAGATCAAGAATGATACATTTTAATATAATATAGTGAGACAAGTCTGGCTTTTAAGGGAGGAGGAGATCTATTGAAAATGACACAGAGATTACTAGCATGAATTATTGAGAACCAAAGGTGAAAAAGTCAAGAAAAATAAGTGGAAAATATGACACGCACAAGGCAGATGTAGTACCACGTCATACTGTTACCAGTGGGGATTGGATGTGAGTAAGAATGAGTGTAAATAGCACATGAGAGTGTGATGAGAGAAAATAAAATGTGAGAACATGCAAGACAAAGTGAAATGTCATCAGAAAGACATCTCCAAAAGTGGCATGATTCTCAAAAAAAAATGTATGCGAGTGGAAAAAAATCAAATTAGAATGAAGGTTTTCTTGAAAATACAATAGCATTATTCATATGAATGAAAAAACTATTAAAAAAAATCTTTAAGTGCGGCATATAGTAAACATAACACTATTTTTTATTTATTTTTGTTTTTGCAAATATTCCTAGGTAACCCCCAACTAGTCGATGCCCATGGTCGTACCTCCTGGATATAATTCTGTTGGAGGTTTCTTACTGTTATAAAAAGTTCCCCCTTTATTCTTTCTAATGTAAAAATAAACAAGATAGGAGATTAACTCAAAGTGAACATAGGAATCAGTCCATTGGATTCCTGTGCTAGTCTACATTTTAAATACTGATTCTTCTTTCGGCTTCTCCCTTCATCAGAGGTCAACACAGCGAGCTAGTCACACAAAGACTTGGCAATTGTTTTTATGCCGGATGGCCTTCCTGACACAACCACAGACCACCGAGCTACCACAGCCCTCTGTGTGGAAAAGAGAGCTGATATCTAGGGTTCCCGGGGGAGCAGATGGTGGGGGTTAAGGGCCTTGCTCAAGGACCCAGAGTGGGGCAGATGAGGGTGGAGACAGGTGTGACTGCTTCACTTATCCCACGCACATGTTTGATGTTGTCGGTACCGGGGCTTGAACTGGCGATCTTCCAATCACAAGCTCACCTTCTTAACCTCTGCGCCACCACTCGCACACACATTTTACACACTGATAATCAACCTAAAATAAAAAACTTTAATTATTTGGAATTAACTGGATTTAAATTTAAGTATACAGTAATTAGATGGAATATAATTATTGTTGGAATTGATTGAATTTGTCTTTTTTTTTTTCAAGAGAGCCCCAATTAGATTTTTGGTTTGACTGAATTGAACACATACATTATTATAAAATTACCTTCTGTGAAACTTTCAACTTAATAATAATCCTTCACTGAAAAAGGATGAATGATTATTATGTACTGATGTGACATCACATTTGCAGTTCTATGTCTACTGATTTTTCTGGTTTCACACATTTATATGATTAGGTAGTCATCAACTTTTTTCCTTTAGGCTGCAAATGCATCAAATATTTGTTTTGCACCATTTGTAGAGTTTTGAATTGTATGACAGCCCTCAAATGCAAATTTGTATTATTTATTTAAACTCGCATCAGTATGTGGTTGAGGTAAACTTTCAATGTAAAATATTTATAATAGCACTGTCAGCAGAAATCATATGTAAAGTGAGAGAAAATTATTTAAGATACTGTATAGCTAAAATACAGCATCTTTCAAATAATTACACAAAACCTAAAATTGAGTTGCAGTCACATGAATATTTTATAAATTTACAACACATGAAGCTCATACTAGTTCTCATAAAGGAGGGAAGCAAAATTAGGCTCGACTAAGCCGATGCCAGCTGCCAAACAAGGCCTCTGCCAGCAATAAAGTGAAACATGTCACACCTTCAGTCGACAAACTATAAGCCCACCTGCGTCAATAAAACACAAGCATGAATGACCCTGAAACATGGCCGCTGCCCATTGTGAAAAATCATGAGATAAATGATCATCAACAGAGACAAACAAACACTGTTACTCTTCCAAATTATGCCTATAAATAACACAGCACCTTTTGCATGGTGGCAAGTGGAGAGTGTCAAGGATCAATAATTTATGCAAGCAGAAAAAAGTAATCAGATCCAACAATGCCAGCAAACAGAAGTGGAGCATACAGCTTGTTTACTCAGCCATTTGAAGGAAGGATGCTGCAGATTTATCAGCACTTGACATTCATGTTGAAGAATGGGAGAAATGTGTTGAAAAGTGAAAATGAATGTAGAACTTCACAACTGTGTTTACATGTCAGAATCTTTTGACAGAATGGAAAAAAATGAGACAAAAAAATGTTTTGCTAATTTGCCTTGAGCTAGAGTTGTGATGAACTGTATGATAGCTACAAATCATGCATTCCCTGTTTAAATGTACAGTATGCTGTACAGTCCTGGATGGTCATTGGAAAAAACATATCTTCTTCATCTTTCAGCTTTTCCCTCTTCAGTGGTCGCCACAGCGAGTCATCCTCCTCCACCTCACTCTGTCCTTTTCATCCTCTGGCCTTACTCCAACTATTTCCATGTCCTCTCTAACTGCATCCATTTATCTCCTATTTGGCCCTCCTCTTTGTCTTTTTCCTGGCAGCTGCATTTCTAACATCCTTCTACCAATATACCCACTGTCCCTCCTTTAGACATGTCCAAACCAACAGTCTGGCCACTCTAACTTTATCTCTCAGGTTTTCATCATGTGCTGTAACTCTGATGATCTCATTCCTAATTGTATCCATCATTGTCACTCCTAAGGAGAACATCAACATCTTTATTTCTGCCACTTCCAGTGCTTTCTCATGTCTTTGTTTCAGTACCACTGTCTCCAGGCCATACAACACAGCTGGTCTCACAACTGTCTTGTAAACGTTTCCATTGACCTTTGCTGCCACTCTTTTATTGCTGCAAATCACTTGTGAAACTTTTCATCACCAACTCCATCCTGCCAGGACTCTTTTTTTCCACCTCTTTACCACATTCCCTTTTTCCTGGATAGTTGACCCCAAGTACTTGAAGTCCTGCACCTTTCTGATCTCTGCTCCTTGTAACCTTATAGTTCTACTTGCCTCCCTTTCATTCACACACATTTACCAGTAATATGTCTTAATATAGGAGCCAAGATGGTGTAGTGGTAGGGCTTTTGACTTGGGACCCGAAGGACGCGGGTTCGCGCCCCGGCCACTACACACCTTGGGGTGTCTATGAGTGCACACCTAATTCTCCAGCTCCCCGGGCGCTTTCTATGGCTGCTCACTGCACCACCTGGTGGTGGTTGGGTTAAATGCAGAGACGAATTTAGTCTGTGTATGGGAAACATACACAGATGACAGAAAAGGACATTATTATTATTATTATTATTATAATATGGCAGATTTTCATTCCTTTTCTTTCAAGTGCATACCTCCAACTCTCTGAGTTCTCTTCCACTTGTTCCCTGTTCCTATCACATATATCACAGTCATCTGCAAACATCATAGTCCACAGGAATTCCTGCTTGATCTCATCTGTTAGTTGATCCATCACCAGAGCAAACAAGAAGGGTCTCAAAGATGATCCTTGATAAATCCCACCTTCACCTTGAAGCTATCTGTCACTCTTAGAGCACATCTTCCCACTTTCCTGCTGTCCTCATACATGTCCTGTACCAGTCTAACATACTTCTCTGCCACTCCAAATTTCCTCATGCAATACTACACCTTGATCAGTACCCTGTCATATGCTTTTTCTAAATCAACAAAGACTCAATGAAGTTCTTTCTGACCCTCTCTGTACTTCTCCCCGGATCGGAAGGTTGGAGGTTCGAATCCCGGTTCCCCACACCATGTGTCGTTGTGTCCCTGGGCAAGACACTTAACCCGAGTTGCTCCCGGTAGGGCTGGATGGTGCCTTGCATGGCAGTCTGCCGCTACCAGTGTATGAATGTGTGGATGAATGGGTGGATGGTTGGTATTGTAAAGTGCTTTGGGGCCCCTCACAGGGGGTTGGAAAGCGCTATATAAATAAGCTCCATTTACCATTTACCATTCTCCATCAACACCCTCAAAGCAGAGATGATGTCTGTGGTACACTTTCTTGGCATGGAATTTTTTTTTATTTCTTCCTGGCTAACCTCTTTCTCTGAATAGCTTCCTGCACTTACTATTCCAGCACCAGGTTTCCGTATCATCTGTTTTCTGTCCACATGACACACCAAGTACCATGATTCCTGTTTCTCTAATTGATGCTGCTGTAGTAGCCCAGTCATCTAGAATATCTTTCTTACCACCCAGAGCCTTTAACAGTTCCTCTCAGAACTCCACAACATTTTTCCTTCCTCAGCTTCCACCATTTGGTTTTCGTCTTTGATTTTACTCTTTTTTTTTCACAACAATGATCATTCTATATAAACCCATCTGTTCTGGCTGGTCACACACACCCCTGCAACAACCTTACAGTCCCCAATCTCCCTCAGGTTTCTTCTTCTACACAGAATGTAGTCTACCTGCATATTGCTGCTTCCACTATTATAGGTCACTCTATGTTATGCCCTCTTTTGAAAATAAGTGTTAATCATTTCCATTCTCTTGACAAAATCGACCACAATCTGTCCTTCCTGGCTCCTTTTCTTGACACCAAATCTACCCATCACATCGTCACCCCCTCTGTTTCCTTCACCAACATGTCCATTCAGGTCTGCTCCTATCACAATACTCATCTTTTGAGTGGGGGTGGGTACTGACAGTGGGCAGGCCCTTAACAGGTGCAGTGTGGTGCAGAACCAATGAGAGTTGAGACAGTGGCAAAGTGCCATAAGAGAAAGGAGGGAGGCAGAGGACTAGTGAGCATCCAAGCCACTATACAGGATGAAATAATTAAGATCCTGGAGTACATCAGTAGGAAAGACCCTGATAATGAACTGATGAGTGAATGTCTCAGGCAGCAGCAGAAACCAAATGTTGAAGAGGCAGAACAAGAGGATATATCATGGAAAGACAAGGCCATGCATAGCATGTACCACCAGCAGACTGAGTAAGTGGCTGATATCAACAAATCCTACCAGTGGTTAAAGAGGGATGGACTAAAGGACAACACAGAGGCACTTGTAATGGCAGCACAAGAACAGGCTCTCAGCACAAGAGCAATAGAGCCCATGGTCTAGCATAACAGACAATATCCAAGATGCAGGCTGTTCAAAGATGCAATGAGAGAGTCCAACACATATTAGCAAGGTGTAAGAGGAGGCAAAGCATACATAAAATGCTGGAATAATATACAGGAACATTGGTGCCAAGTATGGACTGAAGGTCCCACAGTCGAAGATGGAGACACCACCATGAGTAGTGGAGAATGGAAGGGCTAAGATCCTGTAGGACTTCCCAATTCAGACCAACAAACAGGTGTTGGCTAACCAACTGGACACTGTGGTGGTTGACAAGCAAGAGAAGAAGGAAGTGGTGATAGATGTTGCAATCCAAAGTGACTATAACATCAGGAAGAAGGACCGTGAGAAGATGGAGAAAAAGCAAGTGCTGAAAAAGGAAATATAGCAGTTGTGGAAAGTCAAATTATAGTCCCGGTGGTCACTGGGGCACTTAATAATAATAATAATAATAATAATGAATTCAATTTATACCGCACTTTTCATTAATAAAAATCTTTAAGTGCTACAACAAATAAAACAAGTGATAAAATCAAGTAAAATCAAGCACTTGGTGCTCTTTTGACCCCCAAACTGGAGTGATTCCAGCAGATCCCAGGGACAACCTCAAAGATCTCTGTCGAGAAGCATGCAGTCCTAAGAACAACTAAGACACGGCACAGAACCCTCAAACTCTCAGGCCTCTGGTAGTGGACCCGAGTTTGAAGTGAAGCAGAAATGCCCAAGTAAAAGACAAGGGCTAGCTTCAAGTTTCTGTATTTTTTTATATGTGAAAGAACTTTTTAAAATGTTGTTACATTTTGTTGTTAACCATTTGTTGTTTACATTAATTTATTATTATATAATTACCGGTACTATAAAACACACAAAAACTAGTAAAATAAGTGAAACTGAAAGAAAATTATTATTTTAGAAGGAACATTCAAGAATTAAATGTTTTGTCTATGATTATTACTTGGTGCAGTCTACATTTTTACCCAATAAAACAGTCATAAAATAAACCTAAACTACATATCGCAATAGACTGACCACAACTGAATGTTTACTCTTGGCAAACAAAGCTTACCGTACTTGTGATTGCAACAGAATTTAGTAGGCTATTATCCTGTAACTGCCTCATGTAACTACAGTGATCACAGATTTTTCCCCCTCCCTGATTTACATCAACAGTAAATAAATTAAATGTATAAATTAAATTTACAATGTTTTATTGGCAGTATGGTGGCGCAACTGGTAGACCCACTGCCTCTCAGCGAGCAGGTTACCCTGGTTCAAATCTCGGTCCAGGGGGCTTTCTGGGTAGAGTTTGCATGTTCTCTCCATGCATGCATGGGTTTTCTCCGGGTACACCAGCTTCCTCCCACAGACCAAAAACATGCATGTTGGGCTAATTGGTAACTCTAAATTGTAAGAGAGTGAATGGTTGTTTGTCTCATTTGTTTCTATGTGGCCCTGTGATGGACTTGGACCTGTCCAGGGTGTATCTCGCCTCTCGCACAGTGATGACTGGACATGAGCACCGGCAACCCCTGTGACCCAAAATGGAAGAAGCGGGTAAAAGTTAATGGATAGATGGATTTTTTTTTGTTTTTGTTTATGACATGTGATTCACCTTTGTTAGAAAAATAATTGCTTCCTCTGAGAAATGGAGGATGAACTTTAACACTAAGCCTCCAATGCGATCAGTGTTTCAGTAAACATGAATAAAAAATAAATAAATAAAACAGCTTCTTTTGAAATTAATACTGCTTGCTTGGTCAACATGGTTGAATCTGTGATTCTCGTGAGAGTGGAGTGTAAAAGAGTAGATCCAGTTAAGCACCTTCTTTTCTTGTTATCCCCCAGGAGCTGCCCAGTATGACCACAGACGTCTTTTCTTTGCCACAGGGAGCTGCCCACTTGTAGGATTCCGTCGCCGTTGCAGCTTAATCAAAATAAGGTCGATTTGTAGAGTTCACGGGTGCAGTGCTCCCATGGCTCACAGCCCCGCTGGTTCAATTTAAAATGAGTTGGGAAACCGACCTATTTTGGCCCCGAGAGCCAGCGTTGAAACAGAGCTGATATCCTCCTTCCTCCACTCTGAAGCAATGTTACTCTGTCAGAACAAGCGTTCAATACAGCTCTGTGTATGCCTGTGTCCCTAGCCTCATCCATATTGCGAGAGCACCATTTATCACAACCCTCACTCCCTACCGACACTTCTACTCAGACTGAAGGATGATGATTACACCCTGTAGTTTAGCAAAGTCTGAACAAACTGACACAAAATATACACAATCGACAATAGCTGTTGTAAGACTTAAGTAAGTAAGTAAGTGCTATGTGTTGTCATCATTGTCTTAATAGTTATTAAATATGAGTCACCCTTGATCACATCAGATGCCACAAATGGATGAACACAATATATTTAAATTCAGGATATAGTTACAGTAAAGTTGATCAGTACTATGTCAGTTGCCTGTAGGAAGCATCTGTCATAAACAGATGTTAATGTGACATTTAATCTGATTGGATCCAACTTGGCATGATTACCATCATCAGTATTCTCTTTGCTTCCAAAGTTTCAGCAGTGATTCATACATTTTGTTGTCTTTCATCAAGAATAACATTTTCAACAGATATGCACCCACACTTCCCCCACCCCCATGCAGCGTGCCTTCCTAGTTATTCAGAAAAAATCTAGCTGCAGGATATTTTGACATACACAATATTTCTGGGATCTGATGCAGGTGAGTGAATGAAGAAAACAGAGACATTTGTAAACAAGCATCTCTTCAATTATACCTCCTACTTGCATTGTTGCTGGGAAATCTGGGACAAATCAGACATTTATGCAGACATTTAACAAGATTTATGGTTTGGCCTATTGTATTTGTGGAGAAGTCATGTACAGTGCAAGTGTTGGTTAGTCAAGATTTACATTGCTTGTCTAAACAACATGGGAGGGTAGGATTGTCTATGCACACGGGGTGCTAGAAGACTGATCCAGGCAGGAATAATTTTCTGATCAGCTCTTGACTGAAACATAGAATTGCTTGAGGAAGGTGAAACAAGATATTGCAACAAATGTATGGTCTGACAATGCCACAAGACTTCATTTTATAATTGCCCTTCATGTTTTATATAGCTCTTGGTCAGTATATAATACATACATGTACAGTATAACCGAATCAGAACAAGCACTCAATACAAAAACAACTGGACTTTATTTGTTACAGAAAACGTTTCACCCTCTATCCAAAGGGCTTTTTCAATTCAAAGGATTCTTTGATTCAAAGGATTCAATTCTCCTTTGAATTGAAAAAGCCCTTTGGATAGAGGGTGAAACGTTTTCTGTAACAAATAAAGTCCAGTTGTTTTTGTATTGAGCGCTTGTTCTGATTTTATCATGTCCTGGATGACTGAGAATCTTCACCAGCATACAGTATAACCGAACCACACTGCTAACAGTGTCGTGGTGCCAACGGGACCATGTTGTTAAGAGAAACCTCACTGCTAACCGAACCACACAGCTAACAGAACCATGGTGCCAACAGGATAGAGCTGTCATTTTTAACCTGAGCCCTAATCCCAGTCCCACCCAACCTGAATTTGAGGCAGGCCGGGTCATGATATTGTGCTGGATGGGAGGGTCGGGTGAGGATTTTAATTGGGTCAGGATAAGTCACAATCCAATTATACGATAACATGGCATGCCATACTTTCACCAGCCGCATGCGGCCATTTCACCACGAGCTGACCAGCTTTGGAAGAGGGAAAAAGTTCAGTTAAGCATCAGATGGGACTATACTGCCAGGAAGTGATTCATCGCCCAAATGGACGTTCATTCAGCCGCTGGACTCAGCAGACGCGCGCGGTCGACAATCCAAACAGGTGAGATCCCAAAACAGACATGTCAGAGCAGGGTCCGTGACTAAATCAGAATGTAGGCAGAAGCAGGGTTTAAATGGTCTTTTACGGCCAAGAAAGGACTTATACCCCCTCAGCTCCGATCTTCTGCATCTTTTTTATTCAGCCGTGCATCCCCGATGACGGGTGTATCCCAAAGCAGACGTGTGTCAGAGCGGTCCACGTGTCTCAGTAATGCAGAAGAATGCAGGCAGAAACTGGGTTTAAATGCTCTTTTGTGGCCATGAAAGGACAAACTCCCCCTCAGCTCCGATCTTCTGCCCCTTAATTCAGCCGTGCATCCCCGATCATTAATAACTAATTAAAAATGTCAGGGGGGTTTCCGGGTTCGGACCTGTAATTACTGCTAATTCGTCTGGTCGGGTGGGGTTCGGAAATGATGACTGCGGGCTGGGACTGGGTCGGATCAGATTTATTGGGGCCCAAATGAAACTCTACAACAGGACCATGTTGCTATAAGACAAACCTCACTAAGACCTAAGACAAACCTCACTAAGACCTAAGACAAACCTCACTGTCATTAGAACCACTCTGCTAATAGGACCATGCTAATGTGGATTTATTTCTTTTTCACTTTTGGCACCTTGTTTCTGTATTTTTGTTGTATGCTTTGAATAAATCCCAGTTTATGTTAGTTTTGGGGTCGGCTCCGAGCCCGACTTTTCTCGCATTATGCGTGTAAATTATAGCCGAACCGAATCTAGTGTACCATTTCACGTTCGTTTATTGTATACTGTATATTAGTTTACATCTTAGATTCTTATTTACTCTTTCTTTTACACTTTATATTTTTGCTACTGTTGGATGTAACTGGGACCCTGTGTATACAATTTTGTTCCACCTCATGTACCACATGTGATGCGAATGACAATAAAGAACCTTGAATCCTTGAATATAAATAACTAAACAAACAAACAAACGAATGAATGAATGAATGAATGAATGAATGAATGAATGAATGAATGAATGAATGAATGAATGAATGAATGAATGAAAATTGCAATGCAAAATTGCGAACAACTTCAGTTGTAAGCAACTGATCTGTCTTTCTTGGTCCAGTTTGTTCATTTGCATTACAGTGACACATTTAAACAACCATAATTTGGATAACTAGAGGGGGAGTGGTGGCGCAAAGGTTAAAGAAGGTGGGCCTGTGATCGGAAGATTGCCGGTTCAACTTCCCAGACCGACAACATCAAAAATGTGGGTGGGATAGGTGAAGCACCCACACCTGCCTCCATCCTCATTTACTCAACTCTGGGCCCTTGAGCAAGGCCCTTAACCCCCACCATTTACTCCAGCGGGCGCCCTAGATGGCAGCTCTCTTTTCCACACAGAGGGCTGTGGTAGCTTGGTGGTATGTGGTTGTGTTAGGAAGGGCATCCGGCGTAAAATCAATTGCCAAGTCTTCGTATTAGTTCACTGTGGTGATCCCTGAAGCAAGGAGCAGCCAAAAGAAAAAAAATTGAATACTGTATCTAGAAGGTTCACAGACATTTTAGGTGTTTTAACATGTATAAAGTATAACGAAAAAAACCAATTTTGGGAGTTTGGATAAACCTTCAAGGATAAAGGTCAATGCAATGACTTTAGTTGATTGTGCATGACCTTCAAGCTCTACAGTACCGCTCCATGAGAAACTGTCATACTGCCATTATCAATACAGCCACATGAACTCAGATGTAGCAAAAGATTAAAAACAACGGCTGTTGCATCCACAAATGTATCCTGAAACTGTTCTGTGCTGGGGATAAAATAAAAACGTGTCAGCTCTGAACTGAAACAAACACCCATCAGATAGACAGAGAAATGATGAGCATGTGTTTAATTGTTTGTCTTCATAGACACAGAGAGGGTGTATTTGAATGGTCTGGCTGCAAATCCAAAACTTCCTCTTGTTTTAAATGACATTAAAAGAGTGCCAAACAGTGGCTTTTTATGTAACAACACATGGGTAGGAGCTTATTTTTATCATTTCATATTTGAAATACTTATTTGTTTAATTTCTTTAGGATAACTTTTTTGATGCTTTTATATTAATAATTTAATATTTTCTAAACAATATATATTTTGTTAGTATTTGATGTAATTTTTCTTGTAAAGACGGATTTTAAAGAGGCAACCCTATTTTCAAAAGGAACCTGTTTTACACCTAGATGCAGCCAAATACCAAAATGAAAGTTGGCCTATTGCTTATTTTTCAAGAAATCCAGCTCACAAAGTTTAAATATATAAGGTGGTTGCCATGTTTGATTTTGATGTGGCAACCCAGCTTTCAGAAGGAACGTTTCCTACACCTAGATGCAGCCACACATTAAAAAAGAAGTCAGTGACTCACTTATTGTTTGTTGTGCTCACAACATGCAAGAATAGATGGACAGATTGAGGGTTTTGTAATTCTACCTTTTCGCTCTGCAATGGGTGATAAGAAACTTACATGGGTGGTGTTTGTTTTTGTTTTTAACTCTAGAACTTAGCCTGACTACATCACCTATAAAACTATATTAAGCCAATTTGTAACTCTAAATTGTCCCTTGGTTTGAGTTTTACAATGGTTATTTGTCTAATTTGTCTCTATAGCCACTTTACCCCTGATAAGTGCAACTTGAATCGGTTTTCAGCTTATAGGTTCTTTTCAAGTGTAGGTGAATTGCCATTTTGACTTGGTTTCCCACTCTGTGAACGAGTTAATGTAAAGTGGGAAGGCATCGTAACTGAAATTCAACTTTAATTTTCTTAGCTTATTCCGCTGCTTATAGGTCCGGGTGTAGACATGCTGCACCATCATCTCCGATATCTTGCAGTAAATTTGCGTATATCTTTTAGTGCTGTCCAGAAAGGTCTGGACCTCGTCATTGGTCCACGGCATAATTTTTGAAGCTTCCTTACTGAAATAGAAACTTGAAAACTAGAACAAACCAACTAAAACACTCTAGAATAAATGTTTGCAGTTGTTGCTGGGCGGGTCATCCAGTGATGTAGCTCCGCTGGCCAATCAATGGCTGCTGTCTGCTTACATAAAAATTGTCACCTCAGAGCAGTTTGATTAGAACCACAAAAAAGATGGCTCCATAAATCAGACTGAGTGGGTACCGGCAGTGGACAGGCCTTTAACTAGTGGGGTGTGGTGCAGAACCAATGAGTGTATTGACAGTGGTAAAACGCCATATCTGTCCCTGTGGTCTCTCAAACAGTGACTGTTCGACATGGGCATTAGTGACCCCCGCAACCAGAACAGGAAAAAGCAGGTAAAAATAATGAATGGATAGATGAATAGAGGGATGTTGTAGCACATCTGAATGAAATAAGTTTCTTACCCCGGGACCTTGAGGAGAATCTGGAGGAGAAGTCAGTGGAATTGGTTTTTGACCTGAAAAACACAAACAAGAAATATAGAATGATAACAACCCTTTCAGAGATAACCTTTAAACAATAGTTTTCTAATGTGAAATTATTGTTGAAGTTTTTGATTGTGTCATTTGGTTACATACTAATTACTTTTTTTTTTTTTTATGTACCACTACCGTACATGCTTTGGCATCTAGCAGCATTTATTTTATTTTATTTATTTTTTGGTGGTGGTGGTGGTGAGGGGGGGTAGACATTTAATAGAATATTAGCTTGAGAGCAGAATTAGGGCTTAATAGTAAAATGTCATATTTTTAATTACTTTCCTGTTGATTGGATTTCATGCAGTCTGGCATCCTGAGGTATAAGACCAAACCATAACAATGTGCACTGAATGACTGCAGTGAGCACTGGGATCCCTCAACTATTTACAAACACAACAAATTTACCCAAATTCACACAGATGAAGAGCAGAGTTAGATTCAAACAGTGGTTTAAAGTGCAACAACGCATCTTGAAGATTTCTGATGGGTAGCCATGGTAATACCAAAATGAAAAGCTTCCCGGCATCTCTTTATCCTCCTTTCCCACTCTAGCTTGCTCTTTATGCTGGGCTTGACTGGCCTTTTGGAAATTGCTTCAGTTGCCTGGGGTGTCTTGCAGTAGCTCCCATCTGTCCAGACTACATGCATACAGAGCAGACAAGTTATGGGACTGGCTGGCTCTATCTCTCAAATTTGCTCTGGCATTCTCCCCCTGGTAATCATTTTCTTTTTTAGAGCTTGCTGTTCTTTCACAGCTATACTTATGGAACCCACAGAGAATTGTATTCCCCCCATTAAAAGGACTGATGTGCAACTGGCCATTTGTTTGGGATCAATAAGAGGCCACCTTGACAGCTGAGCAAACACCTATCCAACTCCAACTGGGCACTTGTTTGTTTTATGAGCGGTGGATATTACAGTATATGAATACAACACAAGGGGACTTGCACATTACACATTTTAAAATGTGAAGCACGCACATGTTTAATATTGAAATAAAGGAATATGTGTTGAAGTACAAATATCTTTTTTCATATTTTCTTCTCTCATCTCATTATTGGGAGCACAACGTGAAGTGTGTTGTTCACATAAACAGCATTCAATTCAGTAGCTGAATTATAGATTAAAAGAAATGTATGTACTTCAAGAAAATCCCCAATACTACTGGAAGCCAAGTTGATGCTCATAAATAAGATAAAAGTCCATTCTGACAATGTTTCTCTAATATTTGGTAGTGAAATGCAATGGCTGAAATCATCAAAGATAAATCAGATCTTTTACCAGAGATCTACTTTGTATATAAACAACACAAATCATTTAATTTCCATGTGATCCTGTAAATACTGATTAAACTTTGATTAAAATGTACTCAGTAACTCATCATGATTTCATGATCATGATCTCTAAAAGCACCATCTACACTCCTTTGACAAAAGCCCTGATCAACCCTGTTCTCATCTAAGATAAACTAAAAGTCTCATTAGAGGGGCAATAATCAATTATACAAGCAGGGTTCGCTCAAGTTTGTCACGCTGTCCCTGAGATTGAGTGGCTGCGTTACGACACTTTTAATCAATTCACTGACAGACTCGCAACAAATCAGCAGTTTGGCTTTCGATTGCGGATGCAGACAGGGGCACACATCATTTGTCTTTAGCTATGTGCGGTGGTGGAATATTTAATCACAACTTGGTTATAGTGGGAGGCCTATTCAAAGCTCAGGGTTCAGAACCTAATTTAGGAAGGATATAGAGGAAGAAGCATGCTTATTGTCAGAGTCAGAGTCAGAGAGTCTTTATTGTCATTTGCACCGCATGTGGTACATGTGATGAAAACGAGATTATGTACACGGGGTCCCAGTTACATCCAACAACAAATGCAAGAGAAAAACAGTAATAACATCTAGAACTAACTAAGAAAAACATCAACTAGTAATACACTAAGCTTAATATAGTGGGAATAAACAGCAGCACGAACATGAGTTTGTATGAGCAGATGGTCACAGATGAACACAGATGAACACAGCGACAAGAAAACAGATCAGCATCAGTATGATGTGATATTTTGCAGTGTTTATTTTTTATTTTTATTTTTATTTATTCATGAGTCTAACAGCCTCAGGGTAGAAGCTGTTCCTCAGTCTAGTGGTTCTACACTTGATGCTCCTCAACCTCCGTCCTGAGGGGAGTGGGGCAAAGAGTGAGTGTGCTGGATGAGTGAGGTCTTTCATGATGCAGGTCGCTCTTTTTCTGCATCTGGAGGTGTAAATGTCTGTGATTGTGGGGAGACTGACTCCAACAGACTTCTGTGCAGCCTTCACCACTCTCTGCAGAGCTTTCCTCTCTTCAACTGTGCAGCCTCCATGCCACACGTTGATGCTGGAGCACAGGACACTCTCCACTGCACACCTGTAGAACGAGGTGAGAACTGGGCTGCTCAGACCAGCACGTCTCAGCCGTCTGAGGAAGTAGAGTCTCTGATGACCTTTCTTGATCAGGCTGGTGGTGTTGTTGCTCCAGCTGAGGTTATCATTCATGTGTACA
The DNA here is from genome assembly GCA_038048925.1 of Garcialebias charrua. NCBI lineage: Eukaryota > Metazoa > Chordata > Actinopteri > Cyprinodontiformes > Rivulidae > Garcialebias > Garcialebias charrua. Next base: position 4,006 of record JBBPBX010035979.1, on the reverse strand, counting down.
CCCAAGTATTTGTAGCTGGAGACCACTTCCACTGCAGACCCACCTATTTTCAGTGGGGCGTGGGTGTGTTTGTTCCTTCTGAAGTCCACAATCATCTCCTTTGTCTTCTTCACATTCATGTGAAGATTATTCTCTTTGCACCAGCTCTCCAGGTGTTCCACCTCCTGTCTGTAGCTGGACTCATCATTGTTTGTGATGCATCCCACCACCGCTGTATCATCTGCAAACTTAACAATATGACAGCCTGGAAGTGTGGCTGTACAATCATATGTGAGCAGAGTGAACAGAAGGGGGCTCAGCACACATCCCTGAGGAGAGCCAGTGCTGAGGGTTATGGTGGAGGAGGAGAAGTTGTGGATCTTCACGGACTGTGGTCTGTCTGTTAAGAAGTCTAGTACCCAGTTACAAATAGAGGGGCTTAGTCCAAGTGTAGATAGTTTGTCTATCAGAGTTTGGGGGATCATGGTGTTGAAGGCAGATGTGAAGTCCACAAAGAGCAGACGCACGTATGAGTCCTTCTGATCCAGGTGGGTGAGAGCAGTGTGGACCACGGAAGAAATGGCGTCCTCTGTTGATCGGTTCTCACGGTATGCGTATTGATGAGGGTCCTCATTGATGTTGACGGTTGCCTTGATGTGGGACATGACCAGTTTCTCAAAACATTTAGCGACTATCGGGGTGAGGGCCACCGGTCTATAGTCATTCAGACCAGTCACTGTGGAGCTCTTTGGGACTGGGATGATGGTCGCGGTCTTCAGGCAGGTGGGAACTGACTCCAGTGCAAGTGAGGTGGTGAAGATGTCAGCCAGCACCTCACAGAGCTGGTCCGCACATTCCTTCAGAACTTTCCCTGGGATGTTGTCTGGTCCGGTTGCTTTATGAGGATTAATCTTTCTGAGACTTCCTCTCACTTCTGCTGCGGACTTCTTATTGTGGAAGAGTCAAAAGAAATTCATCAAGAACTCCTTTACCCCGGCTTTACACTGCACGCGGCTCCGCCCCGCTCCGGTCCGCAGGTCGCAGCTGAGCGAGTCCAAAGCCCACTGCCTCCGCTCCGCTCAGGTCCACCTGGATGCGCCGCTCCGAGACACGTGCGAGATCGCGCGATAAATCAAGTGAAGTCAGAACAAAACAATTCATTCGGTGGAAGAAGGAGAACAACTGTAGAGAGACTGCTGCCTTGATCTTCTCTCGTAAATAAGCTACATGGTTTGAGCAACAGGAAGTGATGTTTACATTTCAGAATAAAATACGTTTTTATTTATTTATTTCTTGTATTGCGTTTGTAGGCGTAGTCATAGTCATAAATATAATAGTTTAGTCATAGAATAGTCATAAATGATAGTTTGACAGCATTTTTGTACAAATAAATCCGTATAGAGCTAGGATTAGTCCGCCCGTGGTGATTTTATTTTGTAAATACGGAAGTTGTGCTCGTTCCTTTTCCTGTTGGTGCGACGTAATCTTCAAAAGTTGACTCCGGCACAGCTCCGTCATCCGGCAGAAATAGAAAATTTTCTAATTTTGACGGACTGCCGTCCGCTCTCCGCAGCTCGCCGCCGCCGTGTGGAGCCAGTGTAAACTCTGTCATTGATTATAATGGGTGCGTATTTGCTGCGGAGGTCGGACCGGAGCGGGGCGGAGCCGCAACGCATGTGGTGTAATTCCGGGGTTACACCTGCACCTCTTCCCTGCCTCACAAATAAAACAAAATATAATAAAACCTAAAGAAACCTACATATAGTGGCATGAGTTAGGTTTACTTTCTTGCTCCTGTTTACTGTTTTTAGAAGAAAAAATAAACCAGCAAGCCCAGTGGCCATTGATTTTTTATTTTTTTTTATTTTGGCAGCTCCCTTCCACAGTGAACCAACTCGCATGAAGACTTGGCAATTGTTTTTACCTCGGATGTCCTTCCTGATGCAACCACAGACCACCAAGCTACCACAGCCCTCTGTGTGGAGAAGGCAGCTGCCATCTAGGGTGCCCAGGGGCTAATAGGGCCATGCTTAAGGGTCCAGACTGGGGGAAATTAGGGTGGAGGCAGGTGTGAGTGCTTCACCTTTCCCACCCACATTTTGATGTTGTTGGTCCGGGGAATTGAACCGGTGACCTTCCAATCACCTATGAGCCACCACTCCCCTGGCATATGAGAATAATATGGTGTTGTAAAAATGTGAAGTGCACACCGAAAAAAACATTTCACACTAAAAATATTTGATTTTAGGAATAAATACATGTCAACGTAGGTTGCACATAGACATTAAAATGTATAAAAATGTTCCCGCTCTAGGAAATCTCTCATCACGTGAATGTGCTACATCTAAACCTCTTGGACTGCTGCTGTAGACAGGAGTCATCGTTGGACTCCAAAAGTCCTGTGGGCTTGCCATAGTGTAACATGAACTGGTTATTCATCTGCTACAGCTCCTGGTTGTACTGATCATACAACTTGCAACACACTGTCTCTAGAACTGCCCTGTCCAGTTGGTCGAAGGCAGAGGAGATTAAGTCGGTCAATGAGATGAGAGACTCATTAGTGGATGAATGACATTGACGTTTGCTACAGAGGCCTTCCAAGATTGTAAATGTGTTACAGGATGGGTTCGGCAGAACTGTTTGGCATAGCAGCACTAACCTCATGCAGCCACTACCATCAATTGGTTGCAGACACAACTTTTAACTTAAATTACATTAAATTATATACTTATATATACTGTACACATATATATATATATATATATATATATATATATATATATATATATATATATATATATATATATATAATAATGTCTTTTCCTGTCATCTGCGTATGTTTCCCATACACAGACGAAATTCGTCTCTGCATTTAACCCAACCACCTACCAGGTGGTGCAGTGAGCAGCCATAGAAAGCGCCCGGGGAGCTGGAGAATTAGATGTGCACTCATAGACACCCCAAGGTGTGTAGTGGCCGGGACGCGAACCCGCGTCCTTCGGGTCCCAAGTCAAAAGCCCTGCCACTACACCATCTTGGCTCCATATATATATACAGGTAACCCCCTAGTTACGTACGAGTTAGGGAGATAAGAACTGTTCGCAGCTCGATTCTGCCGTACCTAGGGGGTGAAAAAAGCGTCCAGTTCGTAGGTCCTTATTCCGTTCGTAGGTCGTGGAAATACCGCTAACGGAGCCCGCTAACACATTTTAGCATGTACAGTAGTGTACTGTAATGTTAAACATTGCTATTCACATTTACAGAATAAATAAAAATATATTTTCTTACTTTGAGATGGTCAAAGCCGACATCTTAGGTTGCCATGCGTTGATTGTTGTCGGCCGAGCAGCGCAGCAGCCGGTGAGTGAACCACCGCAGCTGCTCGAGGCCTGGGTTAGCTAGCTGGCTAGCTTCTGCTAGCCAGGCCATGAGCTGGTGTTGGAGCGGCGGCGCCATCGGCGATCAATCTGCAGCTTCTGCTCCAGCCTGAGACGTCCACAGAGCTCACAGAGACGTTTCCAGCTAGTAATTAATCCATATGAAGCCATCCTGGTCACCAGTCTTTCTCCTTGCAGCAGAAACTGAACTAAGATGGCGTCCGGTGTTCTGCTGTAACTAGTGACCCTGTAAACTGGAGACTTTCAAAGCAGCCGTGACTGACTTAATGGCCTCCGGTGTTCTGCCTTAACTTGTGACCGTGAAAACTGGAGACCTTCTTCCTGTTATGACCGGAAGTTGCACATTTATTGCGCAATCATGACAAAAATGATCAGAAATGATCATTTTTATCATAATTATTATTTATAAAGCCTTTAAAACAACCACAGCTGCAACAAAGTGATGTACACATGAAATTAAGAACATTTAAACACAAAAAAAAAAAAAAAAAATTTTAATACAGTAATTTCATATTTTTATTAAATATGATACGTTCGTAGGTCCCGTTGTTCGTAGGTCGATGGAGTCGTAAGTAGGGGGTTTGCTGTATATATATATATATATATATATATATATATATATATATATA
>JBBPBX010035978.1:21060-31750 GCA_038048925.1 Garcialebias charrua | reverse complement strand
AAAGCCCTCCTCATATTAACACCCAGGTACATACAAATTCCCATACACCGCCGCAGAACAAGTACAAATTAAGACTGATTTTCATGCTGTTGCTGGACTGCCAAACACCATCGGAGCAGTAGACTGTACACACATACGCATAAAAGCACCTTCACCTGACGCATTCCCATTCCTCAATCGGAAGCAATACCACTCCATAAATGTCCAAATTATATGTGATTCGAAATAAAACCTGCTAAATGCGGTTGCACGATGGCCTGGAGGAGCGCATGACTCATTTGTGCTGCAGAACAGTGCTGTTGGCACGCGTCTTGCGCAAGGTGTGCATGGAGATGGCTGGCTTGTTGGTAAGTAAATTCATATTTGTAATAGAGGATTTAAATTTATTCTCTGATCTATAACACACCATTTTCCACAGGTGATCGAGGCTCTGCATTAGCCCCATGGCTTATGACACCTCTAAACAACCCTCAGACAAGACAGGAGCGCTTGTATAATATGATGCATACACGCACTCGTGGTGTAGTTGAGCGTACAATTGGAGTTTTGAAGGCCCGGTGGATGCAGGTGGCAAACTCCTCTACGCACCGGAGAGGGCATGCCAAATTATCCTGGCATGCTGCATATTACATAATATTGCAGTGAAGGAAGGCATTCCATTCCCCGATCCAACACCAGCAGAAGACATGCCAGAAGGACCACACCAGAGAAATGCAATCATGACGAGACAGCAGCTAATTGCACGGCTTTAGGGTAGGCCATGATGTTGTCCATCCATCCATCCATCCATCTTCTTCCGCTTATCCGGGGTTGGGTCGCGGGGGTAGCAGCCTAAGTAGGGAGGCCCAGACTTCCCTCTCCCCAGCCACTTGGAGCAGCTCCTCCGGGGGAATCCCAAGGCGTTCCCAGGCCAGCCGAGAAACATAGTCCCTCCAGCGTATCCTGGGTCTTCCTCTGGGTCTCCTCCCGGTGGGACATGCCCGGAACACCTCACCAGGGAGGCGTCCAGGAGGCATCCTAACCAGATGCCCGAGCCACCTCAACTGGCTCCTCTCGATGTGGAGAAGCAGCGGCTCTACTCCGAGTCCCTCCCGGATGACTGAGCTTCTCACCCTATCTCTAAGGGAGAGTCCAGCCACCCTGCGGAGAAAACTCATTTCAGCCGCTTGTATCCGAGATCTTGTTCTTTCGGTCATAACCCAAAGCTCATGACCATAGATGAGGGTGGGAACGTAGATCGATCGGTAAATTGAGAGCTTTGCCTTTTGACTCAGCTCTCTCTTCACCACGACAGACCGGTACAGCGCCCGCTTCACTGCGGACGCTGCACCTATCCGCCTATCGATCTCACGCTCCAGTTTTCCCTCATTCGTGAACAAGATCCCGAGATACTTAAACTCCTCCACTTGGGGCAGGACCTCCTCCCCGACCCGGAGAGGGCATGCTACCCTTTTCCGGCTCAAGACCATGGCCTCGGATTTGGAGGAACTGATCCTCATCCCGGCCGCATCACACTCGGCTGCAAACCGCTCCAGTGAAAGTTGTAAATCACGAACTGATGAAGCCAGTAGGACCACATCATCTGCAAAAAACAGAGAAGCGATTCTAAGGTCACCAAAACGGATCCTCTCAACACCTTGGCTGCGCCTAGAAATTCTGTCCATAAAAGTTATGAACAGAATCGGTGACAAAGGGCAACCTTGGCGGAGTCCAACTCTCACTGGAAACGAGCCTGACTTACTGCCGGCAATGCGGACCAAGCTCTGACACCGGTCGTACAGGGACCTTACATGATGTTGTAACCTAATTAATCTAATATAACTAACAGCTGTTAGTTATATTAGATTAGATTGCTCATTCACACTTTGAATACTTCTTTTTTTATTCACTTTTTTTTGTGTGATTTGGTCAGCACGTCTGCAATGCATGCCAGACTGTCTGAAATCTTCTCCAAGGTGCCAGACATGTCCAACATACAGTTTAGCATTTTCTCTTGGTTTTTCAGAACGGCATCTGACACCACTTGTGTGCGCGGGGGACGGCGGGGGACCGACACGTCAGAGGGTCCGGCCTGTGGTGCCACGCGTGATTGCTCTTCTTCTGAATAAAAGAAATATTGACACATTAGTTTCACCATTTCTTCAACATCACATATTAAAAATATTTGACCAACGGAAATCAAGAGCTGGACTACTGAGAGATGGATGTGTGTTTTTTATTTATGCTGTCAGTTAAGATGCATTTAAATAAAAAATATGTCTTGTGTTATTATTATACTTACCATTACTGTCAGTATCTGCCATATCCTCACATCCAGGTTCAGGTAGGTCAGTGTCCAGAGGAACATCCTCAGATGGAACGCCTGACACAGTGACCTCACCCATGATGGAATTGATTTTCCCATCCACCTCGGTGACGCAGACCTTCCCTCGACCAACCCCTGTTGCTGTCATGGAGCAGCGTGATGCGGCGAGACGTTTCTTTAATGCCATTTTCAGGTCAAACCATTTCTTCTTCACTTCAGATACTGAACGACCCACGGGGGACACGACATTCACAGCAACGCTTATATCATTCCATGCTTTGGCCTTAGCTGGTCCTTTAATTCCATGCGTGACGCTGCTAAAAAGGACAGTTTTCTTTTTTCTATCTCGGCGAGCAGAACTTCTATCTCCGCAGCCGTGAAGTTCTTCTTTTTGCCTCTCGCTGACATTTTCATGTACCGACACTTCCTGTTCCATGAGGCAAGAAACGTGGCCTTATATGGTGTTTTGAGGGGTGGGAATTATGTAAATGACCTCTCCGCGAGCACGCGCAGGTGGATAGAATAGGTGGGATTCATCCAATTTAAGCAGCCCGTTTACACACTTTTCCGTAGGATAGAAGGGTTTGTTGAATCTGACGTGGCATGTTCGTTCGAACGCTTCGTACGAACGAAAGTAAGAGAAATTTAGCATAAAAATACGAACATGTTCTTGCATGAGGCCCATTGTCTTTAAAGTCCTGCTGGTGTTGGACAACGCTCCAGGACACCCCCCTGATCTCACGGAGTTGCACCCTAATGTGAAGGTGGTGTACCTGCCGCCGAACACCACGTCCCTGATCCAGCCAATGGACCAGGGGGTGATTAGTACGTTTAAGGCGTACTACCTTCAGAGGGTCATCCGTGACGCTTTGGAGGCAACCGAGAACTCTGACACCCTCACCCTCAAAGATTTCTGGAGACAGTACAACCTCCACGATGCTGTGCTGAACATTAGCAACTCTTGGGAACGTGTGACTCCAAAGAACTTGTGCGGGGTGTGGAAGAAGCTCTGTCCAGAGCTAGTTCAGGAGGTACACGATTCCCAGGAAGTGGACCGTGTAATCGAGGACGTTGTGAGGATGGGTAGGCCACTGGATCTTGAAATGGACCAGGACAATGTCCAACAGCTGCTGGGTGCAACAGGACAAGAGCTGTCCCCGGACAACCTGATGCAGCTGGACAGGCACGTCCCGGATAAGGAAGAGTAGCAGGCCACCCCCATCCCTCTACCCAAGACCTTCACCATGCAGGAGATGGTTTTGGGCTTTAAAGACCTCCAAAGCTTCCTGGCGAGGACGGAGAAGCAGGACCCCAATGGGGAGAGGTTCTCCAGGGTCTCTCAAGCTGTCCTGAATGCCGTTGCGTGTTACTAGCAGATCCTGGAGGACAAAAAGCAGGAGCAGGTGCACAGCAGCATGCTGCGATTCATGACAAAGGTCCCAGCACCGCCTCCAGGATGAAAAGCCATCCAGTCCTCCTGCAGCAAGCCAGGAGGAGGCCATGGACAGCTCACCGTCTCCCCAGTAAAATACGCCACCCCCTCACCCCGCTTTCTCCCTCCAGGTACAGTACTGTAATTAAATGGAGGCGACCGTGGCACAGTGGTAATGGCAGTCGACCCCCGATCGGAAGGTTGGAGGTTCGAATCCCATGTCCGTCCACCATGTGTCGTTGTGTCCCTGGGCAAGACACTTAACACTAGAAGTCCCAGAGAAGGGTCATTCAACATTTCTACCTTTGGAACCCAGAGACGGGTCGAGTGACCCGAAGGATTTTAGCTAACATCCTATAATGAGCTGTTAACAGGCGCTTTTGTTTTGTAAATAAGGCCATTACTGGCGCACCACAGGAGGGGGCACACTAATTTGACTAAGGCTGCGCTTTTTTGCGCAAGTGAACTTGGCTTCTAAATCCCCCGGTCCCTTTCAGTGGGCTACATATGTTGGTCCGTCACTTGACCTCAGGTCATGTGACCTATGTCGGTCCGTCAGTTTACCTCAGGTCATGTGACCTGTGTCGGTCCGTCAGTTGACTTCATGTCGTGTGACCTGTGTCGTTTTGTCAGTTGACCTCAGGTCATAAGACCTGTGTTGGTCCGTCACTTGACCTCAGGTCCTGTGACCTGTGTCGGTCCGTCAGTTGACCTTGGGTCATGTGACCTGTGTCGGTCAGTCAGTTGACCTCAGGTCATGTGACCTGTGTCGGTCCGTCAGTTGACCTCAGGTCATGTGACCTGTGTCGGTCCGTCACTTGACCTCAGGTCATGTGACCTATGTCGGTCCGTCAGTTTACCTCAGGTCATGTGACCTGTGTCGATCCGTCAGTTGACTTCATGTCGTGTGACCTATGTCGTTTTGTCAGTTGACCTCAGGTCATAAGACCTGTGTTGGTCCGTCACTTGACCTCAGGTCCTGTGACCTGTGTCGGTCCGTCAGTTGACCTCAGGTCATGTGACCTGTGTCGGTCAGTCAGTTGACCTCAGGTCATGTGACCTGTGTCGGTCCGTCAGTTGACCTCAGGTCATGTGACCTGTGTCGGTCCGTCAGTTGACCTCATGTCGTGTGACCTATGTCGGTCCGTCAGTTGACCTCAGGTCATGTGACCTGTGTCGGTCCGTCAGTTGACTTCATGTCATGTGACCTGTGTCGTTGTGTCAGTTGACCTCAGGTCATGTGACCTGTGTTGGTACGTCAGTTGACCTCATGCCGTGTGACCTGTGTCATTTTGTCAGTTGACCTTAGGTCATGTGACCTATGTTGGTCCGTCACTTGACCTCAGGTCATATGACCTGTGTCGGTCCCTCAGTTGACCTCATGTCATGTGACCTGTGTTGGTCCGTCAGTTGACTTCATGTTGTGTGACCTGTGCTGGTCCGTCACTTGACCTCAGGTCATGTGACCTGTGTTGGTCCGTCACTTGACCTCAGGTCATGTGACCTGTGTTGGTCCGTCAGTTCACCTCAGGTCATGTGACCTGTGTCAGTCCGTCACTTGACCTCAGGTCATGTGACCTGTGTCGGTCAGTCAGTTGACCTCAGGTCATGTGACCTGTGTCGGTCCGTCAGTTGACCTCAGGTCATGTGACCTGTGTCGGTCCGTCAGTTGACCTCAGGTCATGTGACCTGTGTCGGTCCGTCAGTTGACCTCATGTCGTGTGACCTGTGTCGGTCCGTCAGTTGACCTCAGGTCATGTGACCTGTGTCGGTCCGTCAGTTGACTTCATGTCATGTGACCTGTGTCGTTGTGTCAGTTGACCTCAGGTCATGTGACCTGTGTTGGTACGTCAGTTGACCTCATGCCGTGTGACCTGTGTCGGTCCGTCAGTTGACTTCATGTCGTGTGACCTGTGTCATTTTGTCAGTTGACCTCAGGTCATGTGACCTGTGTTGGTCCGTCACTTGACTTCATGTTGTGTGACCTGTGCTGGTCCGTCACTTGACCTCAGGTCATGTGACCTGTGTTGGTCCGTCACTTGACCTCAGGTCATGTGACCTGTGTTGGTCCGTCAGTTCACCTCAGGTCATGTGACCTGTGTCAGTCCGTCACTTGACCTCAGGTCATGTGACCTGTGTCGGTCAGTCAGTTGACCTCAGGTCATGTGACCTGTGTCGGTCCGTCAGTTGACCTCAGGTCATGTGACCTATGTCGGTACGTCAGTTGACCTCATGCCGTGTGACCTGTGTCGGTCCGTCAGTTGACCTCATGTCGAGTGACCAGTGTCGGTCCATCAGTTGACTTCATGTCGTGTGACCTATGTCGGTCCGTCAGTTGACCTCAGGTCATGTGACCTGTGTCGGTCAGTCAGTTGACCTCAGGTCATGTGACCTGTGTCGGTCCGTCAGTTGACCTCAGGTCATGTGACCTGTGTCGGTCCGTCAGTTGACTTCATGTCATGTGACCTGTGTCGTTGTGTCAGTTGACCTCAGGTCATGTGACCTGTGTTGGTACGTCAGTTGACCTCAGGTCATGTGACCTGTGTCGGTCCGTCAGTTGACCTCATGTCGTGTGACCTATGTCGGTCCGTCAGTTGACTTCATGTCATGTGACCTATGTCTGTCCGTCAGGTGATGGACAACAATAGGTCAAGCATGTTTTAGAACACAGCAATGGGCCACCTGCATGTACCGGCACGCACCGTATTTTTTCTGAGTTGACACAACTCAGAAAAATAAAAATAAATGGTAAATGGATGGAGCTTATTTATATAGCGCTTTCCAGTCCCCTGTGAGGAGTCCCAAAGCGCTTTACAATACCAACCATCCACCCATTCATTCAGACATTCATACACCGGTAGTGGTAGCCTGCCTTGCAAGGCGCCATCCAGACTTACCGGGAGCAACTCGGGGTGTGGCTGGTGCTCCGGTTCTTCCTGGGTTGTTTTGTTTCCTTTTTCTGCTGCTTCTAGCTTTTTTAGAGTTCATGAACTTGTTTTTCATGCACATTGACATGGACTGCACACCAAGGCACTGGTTTTACATACATGATGGTTGCAACATGTTTCTGGTGGATGTGATTTGCTACTGATGATTGACATCAATTGCTGATTATGGTTGGATGTGAATTGCTGCTGATTTGGTGCTGATTGATGTCAATAGCTGCTGCTCTTTGAGAAGTGTTCATGGTTCATGGTTGACATCATTTGCTGATGATGGATGGATGTGAATTGCTGCTGATTTGGTGCTGATTGATGTAAATAGCTGCTGCTGCTGCTGCTGCTGCTGCTACTGCTGCTGATGATGATGATGATGGATGGATGGATGGATGGATGGATGGGAATTGCTGCTGATTTGGTGCTGATTGATGTCAATAGCTGCTGCTGTTGCTGATGATGGATGCATGGATGGATGTGAATTGCTGCTGATTTGCTGTTGTTTGATGTCAATAGCTGCTGCTCTTTTCAGAAGTGTTCATGGTTGACATCATTTGTTGATTATCGTTGTGAACTGTTTAGGAAGAGATTTGTATTTTGTATGCTTTTTCTGTGCTGAAAAATACATTACTGTACCTTTTAAAAGTTCCTGGACTGGACTATACACTAAGGCACTTTGTTTTCAAACATCTGGTTACACAAAGTGTTTTTTTAAATTACAGTGTTGAATGTGCTGTGCTGAATAGCAATGTTTAACATTATTGTAGACTACTGTACATGCTGTACAGGTACTGTATGTGTTTATGGATGAATGTGTCACTGACTTGAAAAACCTTGTGCTATAGCACAAGGTTTTTCTGAGCTTAACCGGTTCAAATGGTCAAATCTGTTGGATTTAAAAAAGTATTTCGCATTTGCCCTCTTCAAAATGGCGGCCGCAAATGGCGAAATACTTTTTTTAATCCAGCAGATTTGACCATTTGAACCGGTTAAGCTCAGAAAAACCTTGTGCTATAAAGTCAGCTAAGAAATATATTTTTTCTCAGCAAAGAAATAATTGTTTTTACCGTGTTTTCATGGAAAGTCCTTATCTTCTGTGGCCGTCGCGGCCGCCATTTTGAAGAGGGCAAATGGCGAAATACTTTTTAAAATCCAGACGCGTCGCGTAGGCCGCTGAGAAACATCCATAAGTTCACCCTCCATGTTAAAAACTCTTCGTCTGACTCTTCGAAAACAAGCAATAAGGCTGCAGAGTAATAATAATAATAATAATGAATTCAATTTATAACGCGCTTTTCATTAGTGAAAATCTCAAAGCGCTACAAACATTGAATGCTACACACATTCATACACCGGTAGCGGCAGACTACCATGCAAGGTGCTTTCCAGTCCTACCATGCCAGTTCAACATTTCTTTTCACTGTTATGCCGATGATACACAGCTTTACATCAGGACTGGAGCATCCTCATCTTCCACCTTGTCATCTCCATCTTCACTCACTGCCCTCTCTGCCTGCCTGGAGGCAATTAGGGCATGGATGAATCAGAACTTTCTTCAATTAAACTGCTCCAAGACTGAGGCCATACTGATTGGCACCCCTCACCAGGTACAAACATCTCCTATAACAACACTTTCCTTTTCTGGACAAGACATCCCCCTCTCCACCTCTGTTACTAATCTTGGAATAAAAATGGACTCCAATCTTACATTTGAAAATCACATTAAGCATTTGTTTAAAACTTGCTTCTTCCATCTTCGAAACATCTCCAGACTTCGCCCATCCCTAACTTTTTCCGATGCTGAGAAGCTCGTCCATGCTTTTGTCTCCTCCAGGCTCGACTACTGCAACTCCCTGTTTATTGGAATCCCTGGCAAAAACCTTCAGAAACTTCAATATATTCAAAACAGTGCAGCAAGGATCTTGTTGAGAGTTCGTAAATTTGAACATATTACGCCCATTCTCCATAACCTTCATTGGCTTCCTGTCGCCTACAGAATTCAGTACAAAACTGCTCTCATTACACATCAATGCTTACACGGAACTTCACCAGATTATCTGAAGGATATTCTTATTCCATACTCATCCACCCGTTCGCTGCGGTCACAGAACAGCAATCTCCTTCACATTCCGAGAACCAAATTAAGGACCATGGGAGACCGGGCTTTCAGTGTGGCTGCCCCCCGCCTGTGGAACTCTCTTCCTGACTGTCTAAGAGCCCCACAGTCTGTGGTTGACTTTAAGAGCGACTTGAAGACCTTTCTTTTCGACCAAGCATACTCTACCTCCTCATGATTCTACTTTTGATCTTAGCTGATATTGTTATTGATTTTAATTGTTTTATTATTTGTTTTATTGACATTTAATTCTGTTGCTCCTTGTAGCACTTTGAGATTTTCATTAATGAAAAGTGCGTTATAAATTGAATTCATTATTATTATTATTATTATTATCAATTTGACCTAAAGGCAGCATGTAAAGGGAAAACAGCAGGGGCCCCAGAACCGACCCCTGAGGGACACCACAGGAGACACAGACTGTCTGGGACGTGGCGCTGCCAAGACTAACACATTCTAGCCTAGTGGAGAGGAAAGATTTGAACCAGTCCAGGATGGTGTCGCAGAGACCGACCTCTCCATGAAGACGGTGGAGGAGGATACTATGGTCCACAGTGTCGAAGTCTGCAATGAGGTCAAGGAGGACAAGGATGGAAGGAGAGCCAGTGTCAGCAGCCAAGAGGACGTCATTGGTAACTCTCAGCAATGCAGTCTCTGTACAGTGAGCTGCTCTGAATCCAGACGGAAACTTCTCATACAGGGAGTGTTGTTGTAGGTGGTCCTGCAGCTGAGCAGCAACAGCTTTTTCCAGCACTTTAGACAGAAAAGGGAGGTGTGAAATTGGGCGGTAATTAGAAAAAATGTGACCAGCCACGCCAAAACCAGGAACAAGTCGGCACACTCTAACTGAGAAAAAATCAATAAAAGCTTCAACTTCTGAGAAATTAGTGAAAATCGTTTTTTTGCAAAATGTACTAGTTGAAGTTGTGAAGAAACCATCCCATGCTTTAAAAAACACTTTATAAGTGTTTAAACTGATAAACTTTGTGTTAGAAATCAGTTTGTTTTCAGAGTAAAAACAAGCCGCAGGGATTTGCGTACTGGGGGCGGGGACACTCTCAGCTGATTAACATACGGACTTGTTTGGCTGGTATCGGAGCTTTTGTTATTGGTTTCGGCCAATAATGTGCAGATTTGAAAGAAACACATGGCTACTTAACTTCTAGGCTTCCCAGTGAAAAGAAAAGGCGTTTTGCAGGAATACTTTCAGTTTCTGATGGGGTGAAGACCTTTTTTGTTTTGTTTTTAGAACACCATTGATGTAAATAATAGTTGGTGCTTTATTCAAGGATTGTAACGTAACATGGTGGATTTGGTCAGCTTTAATGGGTCTTTCCTTATTAAGGAAAATAAGGCCAAGCTGTCATAGCTGTCAGCTGTTTTTCCGACCGACCCGGGGGAGGGGGTGGTGTTTCACCTCCCCCTGCATGATCCACGGCTCTGGAAGCGGTGCGGGTGAGGGGGGGTTGGGCTGACAATCTCTCCCCATGCGTGCACGCGCCAGCATCTTGCTTTTTGCAGGGGCAAGACAGCATCTGCGGCTCTGGAAGCAACGTGGTGCAGCGGGGAGAACTGGCCCCCCGTCTGAATCTCACTGCTTTTAGAGCCGCGCGGATCATGCTGTCCCTGGGAGCAGTGCGTTGCGGGGGGTGGGGGGGTCATCTTCCCCCGCACCGCACTGCTTGTAGGGGCCACAGATCATACAGCCTCGCTGCCCCCAGGATCGGATGGATCAGCAGTTCATGGTGCTGTCAGCTGGCTGTCATCAGGAACAAAAAAGCTGAATATTTGTCCTTTATTAAAAATGGTACATGACAAGATTGAAAAAAAATCACTTGGATAAATGGTTAAAGATGTTCTAGTAAATTCATCAAGTCTTAGAATTTTTTTTAAAACTGAAA
>JBBPBX010035978.1:0-12661 GCA_038048925.1 Garcialebias charrua | reverse complement strand
TCGTAAATGAGCCCATGAGGTTCAAAAGATTTACCTGACTAAATAAAGGTTGAATGAATGAATGAATGAATTTTAACATTGAACTATGATCGTTTTTGCTAAAACAATGTTAAATTAATGCAAATTCCTCTCAAAAATAGTTTAAAATTAGCGCCGTTTTTTTACACGGTAAATCCGGATATTTCCGGTCACATGACTGTGACGTCACATCCAGATTCCTGCGCCAACGCGCATTGTAAAACAATGGCAGAGAATGCAGACGCATCAGACGAATTTAGCAATTTAAAAGTTGATATTTTAGCAATTTGGCTTCAGTTCGTGAAGCAGAAGTTATTTTGAGTGATCAACAAGAAACAGCAGGGTTTTATTTTC
Source organism: Garcialebias charrua (assembly GCA_038048925.1). Taxonomy (NCBI): domain Eukaryota; kingdom Metazoa; phylum Chordata; class Actinopteri; order Cyprinodontiformes; family Rivulidae; genus Garcialebias; species Garcialebias charrua. Next base: position 12,289 of record JBBPBX010035978.1, on the reverse strand, counting down.
TTCCTGCTGCTGCTGCTTTCATGAGAGGTGTCACGTTCAGGAAGTGAGCAGGTGTCTGAGTTCTGCAGAGGCTGATCGGGATAACTATTTTACAGAGCACTGAAACGGTATTAATTAATTTATCTAATAATCATTCAACATTAATTTATAGTCTAAAAACATGAGTCCTTTTTAAATTATCTGGTTTATTTTAGAAGTTTATTCAAACATACGTTCTGAAAAACACCATTCATATTTCCACTGTTGTACTTTGTATGTTTACATGTTCACTACAGGTAGTCCCCGACTTACGAGCGAGTTCCGTACCTGCGAGTCGCTCGTAAGATGAAAATTCGTACGTCGGAACAAGAAACACGTGTTCTCGTAAGTCCGGAATTTCGCTCGTAAGTTGGAACATTTAAGCTAGCGCTACTACGAACACTCGTTTTTCATCAAAAATGTTCATACTAGTTCATGAACATGCTCAGAAACGTGTTTCCAAACGGTTAGCTAACACACTTTCATCTAAAAACACAAAAAAGTGCTGTATTTTTTACAAATTTACTGCTTGTTCGCCAGCTCGTAAGTCCGGGACCTCGTATGTAAGAGCGCTCGTAAGTTGGGGACTACCTGTATATATAAATATATATAAAAACAGTAGTTTATACGTCAATCATTAAATTAAAAAATAAATTTATATCAAATACTGTCAAAATAACATATATTGATGTCATAGCTGAACATCAGGGTGTGTGTGTGTGTTTGTTTTGTGATCAGGCAGTCATATATTAACACTTATGTAAATGTATTATATATATATATATATATATATATATAACAAAGCCACATTTTTCTGTTTTTCTGGGTGAAGGCAGGGACTCTGTAAAAGAGTTATCCCGATCAGCTTCTACAGAACTCAGACACCTGCTGACTTCCTGAACCTCTCATGAAAGCAGCAGCAGCAGGAAGAAAATAAAACCCTGATGTTTCTTGTTGATCACTCAAAATAACTTCTGCTTCACGAACTGAAGCCAAATCGCTAAAATATCAACTTTTAAATTGCTAAATTCGTCTGATGCGTCTGCATTCTCCGCCATTGTTTTACAATGCGCGTTGGAGCAGGAATCCGAATGTGACGTCACAGTCACGTGACCGGAAATATCCGGATTTACCGTGTAAAAAAACGGCGCTAATTTTAAACTGTTTTTGAGAGGAATTTTCATTAATTTAACATTGTTTTAGCAAAAACGATCATAGTTCAATGTTAAAATATATATATGTTGTGCCATTTTATGGAAAGTTCAAAGATGATGTCAGGGGAGCTGGACCAACCAGTTTACTGGAGCTAAGATGGTTTCTAGGGGCCGTCCTGTCCCTCGTCGACTCCTCCCAGGCAGGCAGCCACAGCCAAAGTGGTTCAAGGCATCTTAGCTCAGTGTTTTTCATTCATTCATTCATTCATTCAACCTTTATTTATACAGGCTAGCCTCGTTGAGTCACGGGGACTCATTTACAAGAGGGACCTGTCTCACTCACACCAAACAACCATCCACTCTCACACTCACACCTAGGGTCAATTTAGAGTCACCAATCAGCCTAACAAGCATGTTTTTTGGTCTGTGGGAGGAAACCGGAGTACCCGGAGGAAACCCACGCATGCACGGGGAGAACATGCAAACTCCACCCAGAAAGGCCCCGGACCGGGATTTGAACCGGCAACCTTCTCGCTGAGAGGCAGCAGCTCTACCAGTTGTGCCACCGTGCTGCCCAAACTGACGAGTGATCGTCAGGTGTGCCGTGGAAATTATCCAATTTCACTTAACTGGTCTAAAAAGATTTTTTGAAAACGAATTAATTATCTGTGTTCGGCCGTACGCCGCTCTACGCCGTTCGTACGCAGAGGCACACGCGTATCCCCGCAGGGCATGTACGCGCAAAGCTCAATTTTTACGACCGCGAACGCAAGCGCGTTGTCGCACAATAAACTGCCCGGCGCCGGACTGTTTTGTATGCGACACAAATGTATTAAATTCCCCTTCTTCATCCCTGATCTGGCCTTTTCTTTTGTTTTTTTGCCAAAAGTCAAGTGATCGCTTCCTCCTCCGCTGACTCCATGACTGAAATGATGAGGAAATGAATGAATTTGTCACGAGCAAATTAAACTCGGGTCCAACGTGGCTGCGCGAGGTTCTGCAGATTTCCTGTCTGATGTGTGGGTTGCAGGACCAGTGCTCCCTGTTTTTAGTTTATTTTTTAGAACTTTTTATTAACATATAAACACAGAACACCGCTGCGGCAGAAACTGCCGGCTCTCGCTTTTTTTTTTCCACCCGACCTGTCAATCAATTCAGTAGGCGTGTCAGCAAATGACACAGACACATGAACAGAAAAGGACTCACTCTGATAAAAGATCACCAGCTTATAGCATGTATATATCAATACCAAACCAAAACAATAATGAAACATATTATCATTAATCATTGAGACAGTACAGTGAGAGTTACATTTCGTTTGGATTTACTTTTACCGGGGACGCAACGACACCGACTCCTTTGTGCTTGGTATGCGGTGAGAAGCTGTTTATTTCATTCCTATTCAAGACACTTTGATAAGAATGACTATATATTTAATATAGGTGGATACAGAGTATCTTTGTTTACAATTTTGGTTGGTGGTGTGCCTCGTGATTTTTTTCAGTGAAAACACTGTGCCTTGGCTCAAAAAAGATTGAAAAACACTGTCTTAGCTCCAGCAAACTTGTTGGTCTGCTTAAGGAGTTTACTGCTTGGTGGGGAAATGGTTTACTGGAACTCCCTTGACTCAACAAATTGGGTTGTTGTCTGCAGAAAGTAGAGTCTGTGGCACTGAGGAAAAAGGAAAAAGGTCTTGATTTACTATTCCATTGATGTTCCAAGATTCACCTGTGGTCTTTAAATTTAAGTTCAAGTTTATTGTCGTTCTCACCACATGTGGTACATGAAGTGCAACGTATGTACTCTGGGTCCCAGTTACACCCAAAAATAGCAAAAATATAAGAAACAGAATATTTGGATCCAAGATAGAGAATAAACGAACGTCAAACGGTACACCAAAAGATCCAAGATATACGCTAAACACTAATAATGTAAAACAATACAACATAACAAAAACAGCCCGAAGATGGGTCTGTCTGAGCAGATGGATATGAATTAGTACAGTATACTTACTTTATGAATACTTACATACATACTTTAAAAATGAATTATGACAAAAGGAAGGCAATCCAGGGATGGATATATGGATAGATAATGCCAACTCAGCCTTTTTTATCTGGATCACATTATTTGCTCTACAGTAGCCTTTAGCTAATCACCATCTCTTTCTTACTTTTAACCATTTTTAGTTGAATACTAATATTCTTACTAAAGAAATTCTTACCACAGCCTCAGTTAAATAGTCAGTGGGATTATTTACAACAAATATTTCTCAGCAGCAGCACCTGAAATTATGTAACTTACATAATTTTGTAACAAACTGTGGTGCTGTCACTTTACAACAAGTTTGATGGAAACCAGCTTTTGCAGCTTTCCGGCTGTCTTTTTTACATTACGGTGCTCCAGATCAGCTCAAAGTAACCTCCTCTGTTCAGACCTGGAAACAAAGAAGTAATGTAGGTCAACAGGTATATGCTTTCATTTACCATCTGCAGCCAAAGACAAATGGAGCGGAAGAGAAGATAGTAGGAAAAGGCACTGAGTGAATGAATTGTAAAAGGGAAGGAGAGAGGACATTTCGACAAATGATTGGTCCACAAACTGTAGTGGTTGTCTAATCAATGTTTTATAAGTATTCCTCTTGTTTGTACAGTAGGTCAGACTTATCTCCCTGCTCCCATGTGAGGGTTAATGGTGGAGCTGTGAGTCATAGTGGGCTGTCTTGTTGAGATAACTCCCTGTATTGTACGTGGGTTTTTTGTCTATTTTCATTACAATGCAATGCCATTAACCAACATTACTCTCAATTTAAAACATGAAACCATTTCATTTCGTGCAATTTGAGGTTTAAGATTTATTTATGTTGCCGTGGTTTGTTTTGCTGTGTAGCAGACACCGTTACACTCGTCTACACGTGCCTTTTTGTGCTTTTTTCTGAACGTCACCTTTCAGACCACTGAAGATAAGCTCATACCTTTCGGAGAAAACACAACACATGGACATGTTGATCACTGCAGCAAAATCAAGATAACCAACCTCTCTGGTGACATCACTTATCTCCTCTTTTCTGACCACAGGAGGAAGGGTCATGCAACTTTTTTAAAAGAGGTCACGCTTTACCCTTCCTCCCCTTCACGCATGTTCTTTCTGAGGATTAGCGGTTACAGTGGAAGTGGCTCCAAGCAGCGTGTGTAAACAGGAAACTTCACAGCTGGTTTTGTGAAAAATCCCATCCAGCCTCATCTCAAATCTCACATTTCCCCTGATGTCCATGACTGATTTACCGTCATATTTATGTTATCTAGCTCTTAACAGCTGGCCTTGTCACAGATTCAACCACATCACAACCTGAATGTATCAACTCCACACATCTGATCCTGCTTCTGTGCTCTTATCATACACAGGGAGGCTGAACAATTTATGGCCAAGTCACTGCAGTCTGTCATTGGACTGTTTTACACCTAAATCCTGCTTTCTTAAACTTTAAGGGAGGACATGTCAAAGACTTTAGATTTTAGACATAAATGAAGGGACTGAAAAGTTGGCTGAGTTGCATTGACAAGAATTGAGCGCCGAGCTGACTATATAACAGAACAGATCAATTCATACATAAATGATATTTAGCACAGTTCTGGCTGATTTTTGATTAGTGTACAGTAATTATCACATTTATGGGTTTTATACTTAAATAGTGTCACATCTATAGCTTGTCATTTTCAAGAATCAAAGCTTTGATTGGTCAAAATAATTTTATTTCAATTGATAATATTAAAGTACAAGAATTTTACATATGTAAATATAGCTTAAACTTAAAAAATGGTCAATCAAGTCATCTGGACAGTTTCTTTTTTGTGGAAAGATGTTTCTCCCTCTATCCAGAGGACTTCATCAGTCTGCGAAGTCCCAAGTAAACTGTTTTTCCCACTAAGCAGTACACTCCTTTAGTGGACCAACCAGTTTTCTGGTGATAAGATGGTTTCCGGGGGCTGTCCTGTCCTCTGTCAATGCCTGCCTGGGAGACGTTAGATTATTGGATTTTGTACCTGGATGATTGATCTTGATGTCTTGAATCACTTTGGCTGTGTCTGCCTGCCTGGGAGGAGTCGATGGGGGACAGGACAGCCCCCAGAAACCATCTTATCACAAGCAAACTGGTTGGTCCACTAAAGGAGTGTACTGCTTAGTGGGGAAAACAGTTTACTTGGGACTCCTCAGATAGATGAAGCCCTCTGTATAGAGGACAAAACCTCTTTCCACAAAAAAGAAACTGCCCAGATGACCTGATTGACCATTATTGGATTTTGTACCTCGATGAGTGAGCATGAACTTGAGCAAAAAGCCAACGCGCTTTGCAATCAAACGCATGATAAATTGCCAACATATTCACTCATCCATCCAAATAATTGAATCCAGCTGTTATAATCACTTCTATGGCCACAGGTGTATAAAATCAAGCACCTGAGTACGGTGGCCGGGAGGGGCAACAACACTTTAACAAGTCCTGAAACAAATTAACAAATTCTGAAACAAAATGAACAAATGAGGTGAAACACTTTAACAAGTCCTGAAACAAATAGACTATATGCCCCGGGTGGCAGTGACGTACTTCCGTTAAAATATAACCCACGTCCACCACTTCCGGGTCCCATCCACTGCCGTTGTTGTTAGCGTTAGCTCCTAGTAGCAGACCATGACAACGACCCAAAACGGGAAGCGGCTGCGCGCTACTGGCACTACAAGTGAGTTCCGTTGTGTCCGCTCACCGGTGTGTACAGCTGTTCCGAGGGGGGTTTGGGCAAATATTTATCGCGGCTATCCCGTAGGGGGAACGTCACCATCATTTTATATGGATTTATGTGTGTATAGAGTTATTATTGGTGGGTATGTAGATGTTTTATTAATTCTATTAATTAATAGGTGGACATGGATATGATGTTTGTAAAGGACATAATGAGTCAGGTTATTGAGCCGTTCACATACATATGTAACTTATCATTTTCAACAGGAATTTTTCCAGATAATATGAAAGTAGCTAAGGTCGTTCCTCTTTTTAAAAATGGTGATAAATGTGTATTCAACAATTATAGACCTATATCCTTGTTACCACAGTTTTCAAAAATTCTTGAAAAACTATTTGTAAACAGACTAGACCAATTTATAGATAAACAAAATATTCTAAGCAGCAGTCAGTATGGGTTTAGATCAAAAAACTCTACATCAATGGCTCTCATGGAATTAATGGAACAAATAACTACTGCTGTCGATCAAAAACAATATTGTATCAGTATTTTTGTTGATTTAAAAAAAGCATTCGATACTATTGATCACACCATTCTCCTTGAAAAACTGAACAAATATGGTATTAGAGGACCAGCATTACAGTGGGTATCTAGCTACTTAAAAAATAGGAAACAATTTGTACAAATAAATGATGTAAGATCTGACCTCTGTAATATCACATGTGGAGTTCCCCAAGGCTCTGTACTTGGACCAAAGCTTTTTATTTTATATGTGAATGACTTGGTAAATGTGTCAGGACTCCTTAAATGTGTACTTTTCGCAGATGATACCACTTTTTTCTGTTCAGGTGAAGATATAGAACAAATGTTAGAATTGATAAAGACAGAATTTGTCAAGATACAAACTTGGTTTAAAATAAATAAATTATCATTAAATCTAGAGAAAACTAATTACATGATATTCGGTAATAGAAAGAAAACTGTCGATGTTCCACTCAAAATTGAGGATGTTGAGATTTGTAGAGTGAATGAGGTGAAGTTTTTGGGTGTTATCATTGATGACAAACTGACATGGAAACAACACATAAATTCTGTAAGAATAAAAATAGCTAAATCGATAGCAGTACTGTACAAAGTCAGAGACCTATTGAATGATAAAGCTCTGTATTTGTTGTATAACACAATCATTGTTCCACACTTAATCTATTGTATTGATGTTTGGGGGAAAGCGTGTAAAACAATCACAAAGCCTATTTTTGTATTACAGAAAAGAGCTGTAAGAATTATCACTAGAAAGCATTACCGTCATCCATCAAGTACATTATTTTATCAACTAAAATTACTGAAGTTCCATGATTTGGTAGACTATAATATTTTATCAGTTATGTATAGAGCTCAAAATAATGCATTACCTTTAAATATCCAAATGCACTTTGTTAAAAGACAAAGTTGTTATAATCTTAAGGGAACAGAGTTGTTTGTAAAACCACAATTCAGAACCAGTTTGAAGGGACGTTCTACCTCAATTCAGGGAATTAGATTATGGAATGGCTTGGAGAATGTAGTTAAAAATGCCAAGTCAATGTTTACATTTAAAAAAATGATCAAAACAAATATGTTAAAAAAATATATGTGAAATAACGTAATGTGTATTGTATTAGTTAGAAAATTAGAAAGTGTTAGTCATTTTGTACTGTATTAGTATTAGTTAGAAAACTAAAAAGAATTAGTCATTTTGTACTGTTGGTTGAAGAATATTATTGTTTAACCTGATTGTTGGAAAAAGTTGGTTGAAGATTATTATTGTTTACATGGTTTGACTACTGTTGTTTAATCTGATTGTTGGAGATAAGGGGCAGATATAATAAGATTTATTCTTCTTTCTGCCACCTTTCATTTTTTTACATTTTGTACACTATCATTATGAGATTGCCTTGTATTGTTTCTTTTGTAAAAAAATGAACAAATTTAATAAACATAAACATAAACATAAACATGTTAGAGTCATTCCCGCTAACCGGAAGTGCGCAGCCCGGGTAATGAATGCGGAAGTGCTGGAACGGGAGTCCGTGGCATATAGTCTATTAACAAATGAGAGAATCACACGGAAAGGGAATGTACTAACTCCGAGTTTGACCCAGAAGTGATGACGGAAGCAGTCCTTTCCTGTTTCAGGACTTGTTAATTTGTTTCAGGACTTGTTAAAGTGTTTTGCCTCTTTTGTTAATTTGTTTTAGGACTTGTTAAAAAGTGGTTGCCCCTCCCGGCCACCGTACCTGGGCATGGAGACTGCTTCTACAAACTTTTGGGAAAGAATGGGTCACTTTCAGGAGCTCTGTGTATTCCAGGGGAGACGTGTTGGCTGGAGTAATGAATCAAATCTTTGTCTGGCAGCTCAATGGACCAGTCTGGGTTTGGTGGTTGCCAGGAGAATGATACTTGTATGATATGCCAGTTGGGAAGTTTGGTGTGGGATTGTTTGTCAGGAGTTGGGCTTAGTTCCAGTGAAAATAACTCTTGATGTTTCAGCATACCAAGACATTTGGGACAGTTTCATGCTCCCTACTTCCTGGGAACAGTTTGGGGATGTCCCCTTCCTGTTCCAACTTGACTGCACACCAATGCACACAGCGAGGTGAAGGCATGAAGACATGGATGAGTGAACTTTGTGTGGAAGAACTTCACTGGCCTGCATAGATTCCTGACCCCAACCTGATGTAAGACCTCTAGCAGAGACTGTGAGTCAGGCCTTCTCGTCCAACGTCAGTGTCTGACCTCACAAGTGCGTTTCTGGAAGAGTGGTCAGACATTCCTATAATTACACTCCATAACCTTGTGGAAAGCCTTTCCAGAAGAGTTGAAGCTGTTATAGCTGCATAGGGTGGACCAACATCCCATTAAACCCCGTGGATTAAGAATGGGATGCCACTCAAGTTCAATATATGTGTGAAAGGAGACAAATACTTTTGTATTTTCATGCTAAATACAAAAGCATAAGAGCTGTACAGTAGCAGCAACCTTGTAGCAAGGCTGACGCCTGTAAAGCCTAATTTATGATCAGGAAGAGTCAATCAGAAGAACAGGCTGTCGTCATATGAACAAGCTCTTTCCACTCCAGGTTTTGCCTGCTTGTTCAGCACCTCAGCTGGTGTTACGCCAGTGTAACACACTCACTTCCTCCTGAGTGCACGCACACTCACACGAAGAACTACGAGAGGTCATCCATTTAAAGCATGCCTTTCCTCCGGAGCTTTCAGCTGGAGTGCATTCATACACATCACGCCATTAAACATGTTTAGTGCAGCCCCTGCCATGTACAAATTGAGCCATGCCACGGAATGGCTGACCTAACAAATCTTTAACCTACATCTTTTACATCTCAGCCTTAACCTATTTCCCATAACACCAGGAGGAAAAAGGCTGCTTGCAGAGCTTTCAGTAATAAACGATTAAGTTGAGGGTTTAACATGCTTTTGCAGATAATGGGCTGCAAAAGGAGGAGACGTTCAAACATCTGAATGCTTTTATGCCAGAAAACTCCCAGCAGGAAGTCTGTAAGGCTTGAAGGCTGCTGGCTCTGGACTATTGTCCAAAAACAGCCATCATAATTTAATGGCTTGTTTTATGGTTTAATAATAATTTACTTTGTCCTTTTAACTGAGTGACGTATATTTCATCATAAAGTCAAACCAACACACATTTATTTTTGAATAAATCTGACTAAACTTGTTTTCCTAGATTGCCAGACTATTTAAAATTTGTATCATTGTTATACGTCCGTCGAAAGAAGACTTATAGTGTAGTCTATGCACGTCTGTAAACTTTCTCTTGCTCAGGCTGTAACTTCTGATCCACTAAAGATAATTTAATGGTACATGACACACGTATGCATCATCACTAGAGGGAGTGCTGTATACAGTACTCCGTGCCCCAGCTTCAAGATCAAGGTCACAAATCAAGGTCAAACTTAAAACAAGATATTTACCTGTCCGATTTTGTATTTGCCATTATCTTTGTGCAACTTATTTGTGTTGTACAAATTTCTACTACCCCTAGCTGAATATTGCATAATATTTTTATCACCCTGCTTCAAAATCAAAGTCAAATGTTATTCAAGGTCTTTGTTTGTTCGAGACATTTCTTTTCTGCTCTAGATAATTTACCAAACAAGATACACATTTGTACAACCGCTTGACAACATGTCACATGATCTTTTCATCACCCCAGCTCTAAGGTCAACGTCACGTATAAAAGTCAATTATTATTTAAAGAGCGACTAAACCCAAATTTATGTTTTTTTAGCTGATAAACTCCCTATAATGTGTATAAAAAGTTTCAGAGCACTATTTCTGTGTAAATTTTCATGTATTTGTGCGTATTAGTTAAAATCGGCAATATTTGGTCTAAAAACGTGTTCACGGTAGCCCTATGGGTTGAACAGAAGTTATTGCACGTTAATTTTACTATTAGCTCAAATGCTCTGTTGTGACATGTCTGCTCCGTTGTGACGTCACATCGTCTCCTGCCTTAATATAAAAGTGGAGCCACTCCCCCGAGAAGGTCACTCCCCCTCCAGAGTTCAGGGGTTGGATTAGCAGCGATTAGCAACATAGCATTAGCATTGATGAGTGAAGCTGTTCCAAGAATAGCTCTTCAAACTGATGTTCACCCACCCTTACACCATCAGGTTACAATCCGTTTGGAGGTGAGTACCATTTTACACCTTTCATTCCATAATTTATCTTTTGAGCATATGACGTGTTTCTTCATGTGCTGTGTTTGTGACCTGCAGCCTTGCTTCGGTGTGGCCCCACAAGGTCGTGGCGTTTTTATCTGTTGCTGATCAACGTTAGTTTGTGGTTGTGTTTAAATGCTCAAAATCTAGTGTTTCTTATGAACACCGCAGAGTGTGTGAACTCTTATGAACTCTGATAAAGAAGACCGTGACATAAAAAAACAATGGAGACTAGCTGGCGCTAATTTTAGCTGTTGTACTAGTTACGATGTTTTAGACACGGTGTACTTTTGCTGCAAATAATAATGTTGTGCATCAAAGGTATTTATAAAATAATGTGTACTTGTGAATGAGTATCATGGGCAGCAGTATTTATTTTGCACTGGGTCATCTGTTTAACAGATCAACAAAGTGAAAACAAGTACAGTATGCTTGTTTGTAAGGTGATTAAAATGTGTTGTTCTTTTTTTATTTCCATGAGGCGTTCCACATCCAATCTGAGCCGTGCTTCACAGACATCAAGCATCAAGGAGACGTGTAGACATGTCACTTTGGAGGTGACATATGAGAGCTGATTCACCAGGTACATGTATTCATGTTTTATTTATTACTTTTGTACCCTACCCTCTGTCTGCAGGTATTAATATTATTAATTATGTTTTTATTATTTTATTTATTACTTTTATTATGGCGGACGTTTTTTAAAAAAAAGTTTATGCAACATTAATTCTTGTTTATTTGTTCATTGCTACCTGTCCCAACATTTTGGGGATTTGTTGACACTGTGAAATTTTGAATCAACATCTTTCTCCATTAAAATGTTACATTTACTCAGATTAAACTTTTGATCTTTTCTCTTTTCAGGACTGCAAATATCCAGGGTCGGGATGGAGTGAGGGAAGTCGACCGCTGCATCGTGTCCCAGATTTGTCCTCATGCATGAGGGAAAAAATAAATAAACAAATTGATTACAAAAACTAGTTGTCTATGATTCATTTTATTAACAGTAAGTTACTTCAAAACAACAAAAGGTTCTGAAAACACATGGGACACCACCCCAGCTCCTCTGTTTGGACGCAGTGGACAGCAGAACGAGGAGTCCCAACCACCTTCAGGATGCCCCACCTTCCAGCCAGAAACGAACACCAGGGTCTCAGCTGTACCAACATTGTCGTGGATGCAGGTCTCAGGAGATGAAGCTCTGGCCGAGACTCTGCATCATCTTCTTGGTTAAAGTAATCCTGGCTGCAATTACTCTGTGTGGCTGCTGGGTGCTTTGAGTCATCACAGTTATCTGAAAAGAACATTTTAAAGGATACACAGTACATGTATTGTTAAATTTATTGCAATTGGTTTGGTTTGCATTAAGAAATATTTTCTCATTAATCTTATCAGCTGTGCTGTGCCCAGTTTTGATTAGCTGACACATAGCTTAAACAAATACTGTATACATGTCCTAACAAATATATATTGTACAAGCTTATCTAATGTTTCTAAACACGGATACAGTATTTGGAAACCAAATAAAAGATTTTACCACTGTTTGGTGCTAATTAATAGTCAATTCAAAAAACAATGTGTGTTTAGTTCTGGGTTGCATAACAAAAATAAGCCAAAGCGTCAAACAAACCCTACCCTATAGA
>JBBPBX010035977.1:0-12385 GCA_038048925.1 Garcialebias charrua | reverse complement strand
GTGCATATCATGTCTGGAGTGCATAACTGGTAGTCTGGAGTGCATATATGTTTAGTAATTTTATTATATTCCGAAACAGCAACAAAAACAATGCGTGCGTCCATCTTGTTTTACCACCGGGGTAACCGGAACGTGTTTTCAAGTGGTAGATGGGGAGATGACGTCACTGCCACTTCGTAGTTCCCAAAATACGAGGTAACTGGAATGCAGCAATACTGTCAACTTTTTAATAACATGTAAGGTGAACAATTAACATTAAAAACTAAAATATTAAGCAAAACCCATTTCATATAAACCCAAAAGTCAGCTATTCTGAGTTAAAACATCATTTTTGAGGTGAACAGTAGTTGTGACCATGTGAAGCTGATTAAAACACTATATAGCACTTTGAGATTTTTATTAATGAAAAGTGCGGTATAAATTGAATTTATTATCATTATTATTATTATTATTATTATTTAAGTGTCACTGAACTATTTTTAAACCAAATAAATTAATATTTGGTTCCATAAGTTCGAATGTTTTTGTTTGTATAATGTTTATCTTTGGTTTTAAATGTGTTCATGATAAAACAGAGGGCAATTTTTTTATTTAACCGCTATTATAGCTGGGTTTTGGCTTGACAATAAAAGTCAGAGTCAGAGTCAGAGAGTCTTTATTGTCATTTGCACCGCATGTGGTACATGTGATGAAAACGAGATTATGTACACAGGGTCCCAGTTGCATCTAACAACAAATGCAAGAGAAAAACAGTAATAACATCTAGGATTAACTAAGAGAAACATCAGCTAGTAATACACTAAGCCCTAATGTAGAGAGAAAACATCATTATAAACAGCAGCACGAACACGAGTCTTTATGAGCAGATGGTCACAGATGAACACAGCAACAAGAAAACAGATCAGCATCAGCATGATGTGATATTTTGCAGTGTTTATTCTTATTATTTATTTATTCATGAGTCTGACAGCCTCAGGGTAGAAGCTGTTCCTCAGTCTAGTGGTTCTACATCTGATGCTTCTCAACCTCCGTCCTGAGGGGAGTGGGGCAAAGAGTGAGTGTGCTGGGTGAGTGTGGTCCTTCATGATGCAGGTGGCTCTCTTCCTGCATCTGGAGGTGTAAATGTCTGTGATGGTGGGGAGACTGACTCCAACATCTTCTGTGCAGCCTTCACCACTCTCTGTAGAGCTTTCCTCTCTGCAACTGTGCAGCCTCCATGCCACACGTTGATGCTGGAGCACAGGATGCTCTCCACTGCACACCTGTAGAAGGAGGTGAGGACTGAGCTTCTCAGACCAGCTCGTCTCAGTCGTCTGAGGAAGTAGAGTCTCTGATGACCTTTCTTGATCAGGCTGGTGGTGTTGTTGCTCCAGCTGAGGTTATCATTCAAGTGTACACCCAGGTACTTGTAGCTGGAGACCACCTCCACCGCAGATCCACCTATGTACAGTGGGGTGTGGGTGTGTTTGTTCCTTCTGAAGTCCACAATCATCTCCTTCGTCTTCTTCACATTCATGTGAAGATTATTCTCTTTGCACCAGCTCTCCAGATGTTCCACCTCCTGTCTGTAGCTGGACTCATCATTGTTTGTGATGCATCCCACCACCGCTGTATCATCTGCAAACTTAACAATATGACAGCCTGGATGTGTGGCTGTACAATCATATGTGAGCAGAGTGAACAGAAGAGGGCTCAGCACACATCCTTGAGGAGAGCCAGTGCTGAGGGTTATGGTGGAGGAGGAGAAGTTGTGGATCTTCACTGACTGAGGTCTGTTTGTTAAGAAGTCCAGGACCCAGTTACAAACGGAGGGGCTTAGTCCAAGTGTAGATAGTTTATCTATCAGAGTTTGGGGGATCATGGTGTTGAGGCAGATGTGAAGTCCACAAAGAGCATACGGACGTATGAGTCCTTCTGATCCAGGTGGGTGAGAGCAGTATGGACCACAGAGGAGATGGCGTCCTCTGTTGATCGGTTCTCGCGGTATGCATATGCGCATGTGCTAATGTAACCCAGGACTGAGGAAGCATAAAAAGGCTATTAGACCTGTGTTTGCAGAAAATAACATACACAAGGCTTTGACTGAGCCATCAGCAACAGCTGGTAAATCCACTAGCTGTACAGGAATGCACAAGATGCTAAGATTATTCACCTATGTTAGTCGTAGCATGTGGGCACAATGTTTCACAGTGTTTAAAGGAAACCACCCATCATGCTGTCTTTTAAGCTGCATTAATTAATAATTGAGACTATGCTTATAAGTTTAAGGTATGGCCATTAACCATTGCAAACATTATCATTTGTATGGTTTCAACATCTGTGGGAGGAATAGCTCACCTTGTCATTTTGTAGTTTTTTTATAATTTCGTCTCTAATTCCACGGTCCCGCAAAAACTGCAAGAAGGCGTCTTCCTCTCTCTCCATTTGAAATGCAGCCTTTAGAAACATTCAAATGAACAATTAAAAGACATGACTGTAAAATGATTCTGAAATAGTAAAATATATTGAATTCAACACCAACCTGAGAATCCAAAAGTAGACTCATTAAAGTATGAATCACTATTAGTTCCAGCTGACTACATCAATGAAAGTAGCTATCTATCTACACAGTGTGGGCCTGTTTGATAGCATAATTTATTTATTTATTTACTGAACAGTCTTCCTTTACATGTGTCTGTGTGAACGCCATTAAAATACTGGAGTATTTGAGCGAAAGAGAACTACAGTACTGTACACAAACGTCCTTCAGGGCATGCGTACTACTGCTGACTGAATGGTAACCACTAACGGTCACAATTTATGCAAATATCCCTGTAATACCGAACTAAAACATATTGTACATCGAGACAATACCACCAAGTAACTAATGCATAGTCTACACACCACAACTATCTAGCCATTTTCCCTTTAGCGAGAAAATACTAGTAGAATTCACTGACGGTTAGCATATTAGCACTGAGTTAGCACTAGGCCATTATCTTCGTCATGTGAACAACTTCGTTTATAAGATAAACATACCATATTACAAATAAGTCGCTGACCACGTACACTGCCTGCATTTATGTAAAACACTCAATTACACACTGGGACTCGTACCTGAATGCCATAGAAGTATTGAACCACATTCATGACTCACTGAACGAGTTATGTTGCGTTCAGGAACACATTTAAAACATCCGTTTCCCGACACTCACCTATTGCGATGAATGTAATCTCAGAAAAAGCACATTAATCTTACAACAATTTGTCTATAGCCTACTTTAGATTGAACCTCGTGTTTTAAACCTCGTGACATAAATTTTATGAATGCCATAGAAGTATTGAACCACATTCATGACTGAACGAGTTGCGTTCAGGAACACATTTAAAACATCCGTTTCCCGACACTCACCTATTGCGATGAATGTAATCTCAGAAAAAGCACATTAATCTTACAACAATTTGTCTATAGCCTACTTTAGATTGAACCTCGTGTTTTAAACCTCGTGACATAAATTTTATGAATGCCATAGAAGTATTGTACGGAGCCGCTCCGTAGTATTGAACCACATTCATGACTGAACGAGTTGCGTTCAGGAACACATTTAAAACATCCGTTTCCCGACACTCACCTATTGCGATGAATGTAATCTCAGAAAAAGCACATTAATCTTACAACAATTTGTCTATACTACTTTAGATTGAACCTCTTGTTTTAAACCTCGTGACAATCGCGTGGCCACGTGATACTTTCGGGTGGCCACGTGAAACTTATCGAGCGGCCACGTGATAAGTTTCACGTGGCCACGTGATAAGTTTCACGTGGCCACCCGAAAGTATCACGTGGCCACGCGAAAGTATCGAGTGGCCACTTGATACTTTTTTTGCCTTCCATGTCACCAGACGGGCTCCGTAGATCTCTTTTCTTACTATGCCAGCTTTATTTATAGAGCTCTTTAAACACACACGGGACCAAAAGTGCTGTACACACAACAAAACAATCACACAGTCAGATAATAAAAATGATTAAAAGTCATACCGGTAATAAAAGTTGTGTAAAAAAACAATCATACAATCAGATAATACAAGTGATTAAAATGCTTAAAAAGATTAAAATTTTCTTGCCTCATACCTGATTGATATAAACGACAGATCAGTAGATTCTTCAGATCAGGAGACAAAGATTATTTATTTCACTCAGTAAGCTGTCTTAATTAATATAAACATGTTTTTTTTAATGCAGGACATGAACATGCATGTCATAAATCTGGACTCTTTGGAAGCAGCTATGCCCCATTTGGTTCTTGATTACCAGTTTATTTTTCACCACGTCTGTGTGTTTGTCTGTTTGTTTGTTTGTTTGTTTGTTTGTTAGCGATATGGACATATTTTAGTGACACTTTTCAGAAAATAATCATAAATGTGCATCTACAACAAATGAACACTTGGAGTCAGCCTGATTGATGTAGGCTGCTACAGCTGACTAACATAAAACACCAGCGCAGCTCGAACTCACACACTGAGCTAACGTTTGATGTGGTAGTCTTTTACAACATTCTCTAATCTCTAACGTATTGCATAAGTTTGTATATATCATATGAGGTCATGCATAGTTGCAACAAGGTTAAGTATGTTGGTGTGCAACATGCAGCTCTTCAAGGACCACTCGGTTTTTAGAAAGTCTCATCATTCTGAGAAAAATACACCAACCTGAACATAAGCAGCTTTTTTAAATGTAAAATATGCTCTTTGCAGAAAAAAAAATCACTTAGTGTGGCAGGCTGCAGGTGCCTTCTTCTTATTATTATGCATGACAGCTCATTATGTGGTCGAGTCAACGGGTGAGTCAAATGAAGCAGATGAAACCAAAACACAACACAAAGCATTTATCACACTTGTATAGCAGCTCTAAAAACTAAGTTTAGATATTTTCAATCAGTCCATTGACAGCCCTGAACAATTTGGAGGAGTTATAGAAATGAACAAGCTGTATTGTAGAGAAAGCAGTGTTATCTTTTAATAATCATCATGTAAATGAGAGTTATTCAGTAAATTTAACAAGAGCTGCCTCTGCTCTTCACATGAAGAAGGACGGTCCAACACACTCGATCAGTGAAACCAGAGGAGAAAGCAACAGATGAGACATGAAATCTCATTAAAAACTCTACATAATGACTTTAATCCTCCTCACTGTTATGTAAAAAGCAGCAGGATTACAGACAAACACACGCACTGTTTCTGGCAGGGGGAGTGCTGTTAGCATGTGCACACCCAGGGTCATACATGAGCTAAGAGCCTTGTGTCTTTTGTCGTAGGACAGGTTGAAGACACGTCTGTCTGCAGACTTTAATCAGTTGGGTTTGCAGCGACGGCACTGTGTTTGTCCTCACAACACAGGAACAGCTGCAGGATGGATGCACAGCCTCATGGTTTCCAACAATCACAGCCGTTTGGGTTCTTGTAGCACCGAGCGCATAGTTTCATGCTCAACCATCCACCCATACATGGCTTAATGGATATTTTGACCAATTAAATGTTGTGTTTTGTATTAAATGTTATGAGCAATTAAGTTTTTACATGTAGGTATGTTTTTTTTTAATTAATGTTAGCTTGGAAAAATAGAGTTGAGGCCTGTTGAGCTAACATCTAGTCCAAAGTGGATCTATACCGTCTTAAAATAACTCATCGCCAAAGTTTCTCGAAAATATTTTTTTCCATAAAACGTTCCAACTGCCATCACGTTCACATGTTGGGGTTATTTCCAAGCAGAAAAAGCTAGCTGGCACTTCTGGAGCTACTTCAGGCAAGCTAAGAACAGCCTGTCCAAGACAACTCACGTTCAGGGCTGACCGCTATGAAACACAAAGGCTTTATTAAACGTGTTTCGCTAAAAATCTAAGAAGGTTTGGAGATGAGAACTGTTTTAAGATGGCAGCAGTCCTCTTTGGTTCCAGCTGCACTCAGACTAGAGTTGCACTCGGGCCCAAAAAATCCGACCTGACCCGGCCCCAGCCCATCATTTCTGATCCCGACCCGACGAATTAACAGTAATTACAGGTCAGAATCTGAAAACCCAGACATTTTTAATTAAGCTTTGACTGCTTATAAAGACATTAACAGTCGGTGGACTCACTCAGCTAAGGGGCAGAAACTCAGAGCTGAGGGGGTGTTTGTCCTTTCATGGCCGTCAAAGCACATTAAATCTCTGCTTCTGCCTTCATTCTGCATTATTCAGACATGGACCCTGCTCTGGCATGTCAGATATTTTGTGATCTCACATGTTTGGGTTGTCGGCAGCGCGCGTCTGCTGAGTCCAGCGGCTGAATGAATGTCCATTTCATATTAATTGGCTTTGTTCATGCTGGTCACTTATTTCTGTCCCATCTGAAACTCAACTGAACGGTCAACGGTCAACGGTCAGCGCACAGTCAAATGGCCACGCATGGCTCATGATTGTATGGCAGGCCATGTTATCATATAGCCGCGCACATCCGCTGACCCAATCAAAAGCCCATCGACCAGGCCCGCACATTGAGCACATTATTATGGACCGGGCTCTGGGTTGGACCGGGCTCCGGGTTCGGGTTAGAAATGACAGCTCTAACTCAGACTAGCCATTTGTCCGTCACTCCTAAATCTTTTTTCTTCTTCATTTCATTTACCCTTTATTTATAGCCACGAGAACTCATTTTCAAGAGAGACCTGTTTTAGGGAGCAGATGGTGGGGGTCAAGGGCCTTGCTCAGGGGCCCAGAGTGGGGCGAATGAGGGTGGAGGCAGATGTGGGTGTTTCACCTTTTCCACCCACATTTTTGATGTTGTCGGTACCGGGGCTTGAGCCGGCGATCTTCCGACACCGTCTCTAACCACTGTGCCACCACTCGTCCAAATCAGCTTAAAGGCTGTGTTTTAGCAGCTGTGGCTGAGTGGTTAGAGCGGTCACCCTCCAATGGGAGAGTTGGGGGTTCAATTTCACCAGCATCCACATGCTGAAGTGTCCCTGGACAAGACACTGAACCCCTCATTGCCTGTGATGTGTCCCATTGTTGTATGAATGTGAAAAAGCACAGATTATTCTCTACAGATTCAGATTATTTTGTTGTTGGATGTAACTGGGACCTCGTGTACATAATCTCGTTTTCATCACATGTACCACATGCGGTGCAAATGACAATAAAGACTCTCTGACTCTGATTATGTTTGTAGAGAGAGTGCTGTATGAATGTGTGTGGAGGTCAATGAGGCCCAGATTGTGTTGTAAAGAGCTTTGAGTGTCTTGACTAGACAGAAAGGTGATATACAAGTACAGTCCATTTACCAGTACTAGTAAATGTTGTAGCCAACTAATTAACGAACAGCCTCCTGAAGGTTTGTGTGGTTCTCAGTTTTTTCATGTCTGTTAGAGGCCCTCACAGTCTTGTCACTTGAATTCTGAACGTGCTCGAAAAGTTGAGTGCAACAAACTTTCTCTCAACACTGCTGCAGAGCTGTTGTAGTCTCGAACTCAACTTGAACTCTTCCTAATTTATTTCCCGTCGTTCTGAAACGTCAGGGCTGATTTTTGATACCTGCACAAGAGCTCTCACAGAAATCTTCCCTGAATGTCCAGGTCGAAAACCACACTGATGACAAATATTTATAAAAACTGGTTCATCTAGTCTCCACGAGTCACAGCAGCCACATACAGTACTGACTCTAGTTCTTCAAAGTGATGATGCTCAAAACACTATTTACATCATCACAATAAAATAAGCTATTATTTGTATTACGTTTACATAGAACACCACTACAGAAGGCTTTGACATTGATAGTTAGCTAATGCTAACATGCTCTATATCAGGGGTCACTAACACGGTGCCCGCGGGCACCCGGGTGCCCCTAAGGACCATTTGGGGTGCCCTCGGACCTGTTTTAAAAATAGCACAACTCACTACTAAGCTGCATTTAAAATGTCATTTTATTCAGTTGTTATTCTTTTTTTGTATTTATATATATTTTAAAATGTCCATCTTAAAAATATGTTTATTATAAATTTTTTTCAATTTAAGCTTTGTTATTTCCGAAGAGTTTATCAAACTGATGCCCTTTGTATGACTCCGTACCCACGAAGTACACTGTAAAAAAAATCCGTAAAAAAAACAGGTAAATGTACTGTGGAAGTGTGAAGGAATTTTCCGTTATCATTTTTTACAGGGGTTTCTCCATTATTATTTTTCGCGCAAAGCACCCTGGGAACAAGAACCTTTAAGAAGAAGCGCGAAAGAGGACTCCATTTACCTGGCACCCTAGATTAACAGAAATTTATGTTAATTATACATTAAAAAAACTGTTAAATTACGGGAAAAATCCGTTTTAGGGTTTACGGAAATATCTGTAAAAAAACGGAGAATGTACTGGCAGAAAATTACCAGGACATTTTCCGTTTTTTTACAGATTTTTTTTTTTACTGTGTAGCTCTCAGTTTCGAAAAGGTTGGTGACCCCTGATCTATCTGCTATCGAGCAGATATTTATGCACAAAGCTTGTATAAGAGGTGGTTGAGGTTAAAGATTAAAGTTACTTTCTGCCAAAGTTAAATACATTCTTATTTTTGACCTATAGTTCTCTGTAAGCAGGTAAAGAGGACAGCATGCGTGTCCCTGCTTTAAGTCTAGCTGTGTAATGTGTCTTTTTCTCAGCAGTCTTCTTCTGTTAATGTGTCCAGCTCTTGTAAATCCCTCCCCCGTAACGTCTCTCCAGATGATCCAGGGTGAGGTCAGCTGCTGTTCAGTATTCCTGAGAGACGGTGCTCTTACCGAGTGCAGCTCATGGATATCTCGTAGCAATCACACAGTCTCATCACATCTCAAATACCTTTCCCTCGCTTCGCTGCACCTCTTTCCAAAACGCCTCATGCATTATCTCGTACGAACAACCAGGCCGGCCCCTGGATATTTTATTGATGAGCTATAGGTTTAGTGGCTCCCTCGTTGCTCCACGGTGCATCCTCGACGCTGCTATCAAATATTTAGCACGTAGCGTCTGGGATTCATGCAGTAAAGCTCCTGAGCTGAATACAAGCTTTTGATTAGGGCTGGAAAATGAATAGAAACAGAAAGGAGCAATTAATCAAAGCTGGCAGTCCGACAAGCTTCTCGTTTCTGCTCTGAAGGGGCTCGCACACATTTAAAAGATTACAAACCGTTCTGCTACAAATGTTTTTTTTTTTTCTGGAATAATTGTACATCCTTTTACTGCTCGTATCGTCAGACTAATACATCTGAGCTGTCGTTCTAAAGGAGCAGTAATATCTTTGTCCACGTTTGCTTTTCATTGGGTCTGGAAGGGCAAGATGTAAAGTAGTGCACTAAAAGCAGCACACACACACACACACACACACACACAAAAAAAAAGATGAAAGAAAAATGATCCTAAACTTTCTGCTACAATAAAACATTCACACATTAGATTATGAGAAGAAAAAAAAACCCTGTCCTTTCATTTTATCTCCAGATAGTAAAAATGTTACAACTCTCAACACGGATCCAGTCTGCTTCATTCAGAATGATCATTTTCACATTTAGACGTGGGGTAAATCTTTTGACCTTTAGAAAATATGACGGTAGTTCAGTTTCTTCTGACTCATTTTCTCAGGTTAAAACATGAGAGAGCTTCAGTTTGACCAGCTTTGTCGGAAAAGTTGCTAGAATTAGTGTTTAATGTATTTCGTGTTTTACTTCAAGTTCAAATTCAAGTTGGTTTTATTGTCATTCGCATCACATGTGGTACGCGAGGTGGAACAAAATTGTGTACAGGGTCCCGTTTACATCCAAATACAGCAAAATATAACGTGTAAAAAGAAACAGTAAATAAGGATCTAAGATATAAACTATAAAAAAAAAGCTAAGCACTAATAGTACAAAAACAATATGTCAAACAACAGCAGCACGAACATGAGTCTGTGTGAGCAGATGAGTACGACACACCAGCATGAAATAATCAGCAGCATGAGATCAGCAGCACATATCAATCAAAGTGGCATACAGTGATTTTTTTCTCTCACAGTGATAATCCTGATTAGTGATTTATGAGTCTAACAGGAAGAAGTGGGTAAAGATAATGGATGAATGAATGGATGGAGTCTAACAGCTTCAGGGTAGAAGCTGTTCCTCAGTCTGGTGGTTCTGCACCTAATGCTTCTTAACCTCCTGCCTGAGGGGAGCGGGACAGAAAGGGATGATACCTGATGTAAACCGTGACATTTATGCCGCACAACATTTTTATCCATCCATTTTCTTTTACCTGCTTCTTCCTTTTTGGATGGCCGGTGCCCCTGTCCAGCAGTCACTGTGTGAGAGGTGCAGGACACGCTGGACAGGTCTCCAGTCCATCACGAGACAAACAACCATTCACTCTCTCACCCACGGACAGTTTAGAGTTAACATGCATGTTTTTGGTCTGTGAGGAAACCGGAGTACCTGGAGAAAACCCACGCATGCAAAGAGAGAACATGCAAACTTCACTCAGAAAAGCCTCCGGACCTGGATTTGAACCAGGGACCTGCTCGCTGAGAGGCAGCAGCTCTACAAAATCCTTATCTTTTACTGAAATAACAAATTTCAATGAAAACTTTGGAAAACAAACAGCTTTCTTCTTTCTGGGAATAACACTTCCACTGATTTGTTCCATTTTTACACATTTAAAGGATTTGATGTTGATCACAGTGATCGTTCAGATCTTTTGAAGTGGGGATCTGTGAAAAGGTTATGAACAAGTAGTATCTTACCTGCTGTAGATGGCTCTTTAACACTACGAGCTAACAGCTAGGCAGAGCGGGTCCATCTAAAACATAATTTTCATATTACAAGGTTATTCCAGCAGAAATGTTAATTTATTCCTGCTGGAAGTTACCCAGGATGCACCAGAAGTGCTACAGCTGGATGCTGCTGCTATCTGTTCTCACAAAAAAAAAAAAAAGATTTTGATGTACTGTATATGATTGGATAATGCAAAGTTTATAAAAAAATTATTAAACGGTTTGTACGTGAACCGCTACAAACATTTGCAGATTGGGGTTATTTTAACATGACAGCAATGTGTTTTGGTCTTGGCTTCACTCGGACTACCTGGTAGCAGTTAGCTCATCAGCACGGCCAGAATTAAACTCTATTTCTGGAAACTATATGCTGTACTGTACATTTTAAAATATATCTAAGATGTTAATTGTTCATAACCTTTAAACACACCTTAAAAGATCTAAACTATCGCTTGAGAACAGACCAGAAAACAGATTTCATCAGATCTCCTCATTTGTGCTTTTAAACATTTTGCCCAGCCATGCAGACGAGGGTTGTATGAAACTGGAACGTCTTAAAAATAATCCACTGAAGTCTAAGAAAATAACTAGAACGTTCCTGGAGAAACGATGACAGGGTCTGGCACGTGGTGGCCATTTTGAACTTTTGATTTGACAGCTCTACGTGTTGGGGTTTTCTCTCAGCTACCGATAGAGTACACCATATTTCAGCTAGTAGCTCTACAAACCACTGAGCCATTTGAAGTTAGCTTCAGCGGCCATCTTGAATTTTTAGGTTTGAATTCAGAATGTGTTGTGCATCGCTGTCAGGTACTACCACACCACATTTCAGCTCATCTTTTAAGGTATTGTGACATGATGTTGGAACTAGGGATGGGGCAGATCCGATCCAGTATCTGTATCGGTATCCGATACCAGCATAATTTAAGTATCGGATATCGGATCCAACCTGCCGATATTTCCGATCCAGCTTCAAAGAGCACTTGTGTTCCATCATATTCTGTGACTGCCGTCTTAACATTATGTGAGTTAAAACCAATGAAGACACTCACAACAGGAAACTCACAAACTTTAACAGTATAGTCTTTATAGTATAGAAAACATTCCAAAATACACATAACTTTATAGTCTCAGTACAAATATTTCATTATACAGATTCACATACCTGAACAGTATCGGATCGGAAAAGTATCGGTATCGGTCGAACTGATTATACAGATTCACATACCTGAACAGTATCGGATCGGAAAAGTATCGGTATCGGTCGATACCTAGTTCTTAAGTATCGGTATCGGATCGGAAGTGAGAAATGTGGATCGGTGCATCCCTAGTTGGAACTATGCATAACGTGGCACAACATATATATGTGTTGTATCATTCAACTATGTTCGTTTTTACAAGCAAAATGATAAATCAATGAAAATTTCAATTAAAAGTGTCACGTGCCGTGTTTCGGCACGTGACATCCGGGTACTTCTGCATGCGACGTCATGTGACGTAGAGACATGAAGTTCAGTCTGCGGCTGCTATTTGAATGGTAGAATTAGATTGTCCATTGTTGACTAAGTTTTTCATCTTTTGGAAAGTGAAAAGGCTCACTTGTTCACTGGCG
>JBBPBX010035976.1:16199-31750 GCA_038048925.1 Garcialebias charrua | reverse complement strand
TGTTGGTTTTAAAGAGCTCAAATTTGAATGAGTGAGAAAAAATAGCATTTTAAAAAAGTCCACTTAGCAAAAACTATTTCTAGTTAGAATTTTTTTTTTATGTCAGAATGAACACCAACTTGCTAGAGTTACAGAAACACAGAACATTGTTTTATCATGTAAGAGCAGAGGCTAAATTGTAGGTTGCTGATCTTAATACAGCTATATTCTTCAAAAATGAGGTGCTGTATGTTAGATGGCCAAAGCATGTTTGGTATTCAGGAGATCCTGGGTTCAAATTCCAGCATTGCTCTTGTTACTTTGATTTCTAGAGAACTTAGTTCTCTAGAAGTAGACCAATTAAGACCATTATAATAAATAAATATTATTATGTAACAAGATACAGTAACTTGTTTCTCTAGAACAAAATAATACACTGTCTGCACCTTACAGTCTTGTGTCTTGATTCTTACAAAATAACAAGTATGCTTATCTTGAGAAACCAGGGATAGAATACTCAATAACTTGCATTACAGGTGTTGTGGCTTAGGTGGTCAAAGCTTCTGTCTAGTAAACAGGATTTCCCAGGCTCAAGTGCCAACAGTTCCTAGCATCTTTCCTAAAGGTTCATTAGTGGCTGGGCAAAATAATGCCAGACTGGTGGCCATGCACCAGTAGATGTGTCTGGAAAACTGCAGTCTGTCACTGTTGAACAGTCTTAAAGAGCTCAAATTTGGATGAGTGAGCCAAATTTTCAGTTTACGAAAGTGAATTAAGCAAAAACTATTTCTAGATAGAAATTACTATAAATGTCAAGACGAACAAATACTTGTTAGAATTACAGAAACACAGCAAATAATTTAATCGTACCAGAGCAGATGCCCAAGATTGTTGAGCTACTTGTTGTCCTACAAATATACTTTAAAGTATGGGCGCTGTAGCTTAGTTGGCCAAAGCGTCTGTCTTGTAAACAGGAGATCGTGGGTTCAACTCCCAGCAGTGCCATTTTTTTTAACTTCCAAGTAAACATTTTAAAATTGACCTCTTTTTCAAATTATCAACACTGAGTATTTGTATTGTTAATCGCAGTTATTGCTATGTATAACATGGTTCCCTTGAGACAAAAAAATACACAATGTGTGCCTTACTTTGTATATTCCCGGGTCTTCATTCTTCCAACAAAACAACAAGTATACTTATCTAAAGAAAGCCAAGATAGAATACCCAATACAACATAAATGAGGTGCTGTGGCTTAGTTGTCAATGTGGCTGTCTAGTAAACAGTAGATCCTGGTTTCAATTCCCAGCTGTGCCTGTTACTTTAACTTCTTGATAGAAAATTTAGTACTATAGGAGTAGAGCTATTAAGACAATAGACCAGGGGTCACCAACCTTTTCGAAACTGAGAGCTACTTCGTGGGTACGGAGTCATACAAAGGGCACCAGTTTGATAAACGCTTCGGAAATAACAAAGCGTAAATTGAAAAAAAAAATGTATAATAAACATATTTTAAGAACACATTTTTAAGATAGACATTTTAAAATACAGTATAAGTAAATACAAAAAAAAAAGAATAACAACTGAATAAAATGAAATTTTAAATGCAGCTTAGTAGTGAGTTGTGCTATTTTTAGAACAGGTCCGGGGGCACCTCAAATGGTCCTTGGGGGCACCCGGGTGCCCGCGGGCACCACGTTGGTGACCCCTGCAATAGACTATATGCCACAGACTTCCGTTCTGGCACTTCCTCATTCATGAGCAGGACTGCGCACTTCCGGTTAGCGGGAATGACACAAAAATAAATGACTAAATACAATTAATAAAACTTCTACATACACACCAATTATACACATATAAATCCATATAAATCTATGGCAATGTTCCCCCTACAGATAGCTGCAATAAATTGTCGCCCTAACCCCTCCTCGGAACAGCTGTACCCACCGGTGGGCGGACACAACGGAACTCACTTGTAGTGCCAGTAGCGCGCAGCTGCTTCCCGTTTCGGGTCGTTGTCATGGTCTGCTACTAGGAGCTAACGCTAACAACAACGGCAGTCGATAGGAACCGGAAGTGCGGGATGTGGCCTATATTTTAACGGAGGTACGTCACAACTACCCGTGGCATATAGCCTATTATACAAATTAAATATTATGTAAGAAGATAACTTAGTTTGCTAGAGAGAAAAGAACACAGTGTGCACCTTACAGTCCACCTGTGTGTTCATTCTTACAATATATCATGTATACTTATCTAGAGAAACCCGGTATAGAATATTCAAAATTGTCCATTACAGGTGCTGTGGCTTAGTTGGTCAAAGCGCCTGTCTAGTAAACAGGAGATCCTGGGTTCAACTCCCAGCAGTGCCTAGTGGCATTTTTTTCATTTCCATTCGGTGGCTGAGCAAATACTCAGACTTGTGGCCATGCACCCATAGTTGTGTCCGCAAAACTGCAGTCTGTGTCAGCGTTGAACAGTCTTAAAGAGCTCATATTTGGACGAGTGAGAATAAGTAGCCTTTTAAAGAAGTCCAGTAAGCAAAACCTTTTTCTAAGTAGAAATTACTTTAATTGTCAAGATGTACAAAAACTTGATAGAATTATAGAAACACAGAAATCATTTAATCATGCCAGAGCAGAAGCTAAATAGTAGATTGCTGATCTAAGAACAGGTATGATGCTCAAAAATGAGGCGCTGTAGCTTAGATGGCCAAAGCATCTGTCTCGTAAACAGGAGATCCTGGGTTCAAATCCCAGCAGTGCCTATGATAATATGAGTTCCTGATAGAGAACTGTGTACTCTAGAAGTAGACCTATTACGACATTTATAAATAATTCATATTAAGTAAGAAGAGAAATTGCTTTTCTATAGGGAAAAGAGTGCACCTTATAGTCTACCTGTAAGTTCATTCTTACAAAATATCATGTATACTTTTCTGGAGAAACAAGAATACTGAAAACCATCCATTACAGGCGCTGTGGCTTAGTTGGTTAAAGCGCCTGTCTAGTAAACAGGAGATCCTGGGTTCAACTCCCAGCAGTGCCTAGCATCCATCCTAAACATTCATTTGAGGCTGAGCAAATACGTGCACACATTGGTGGCCATACACCCATAAATGTGTATGCTAAACTGCTGTCTTTCACTGTTGGTTTTAAAGAGCTCAAATTTGAATGAGTGAGAAAAAATAGCATTTTAAAAAAGTCCACTTAGCAAAAACTATTTCTAGTTAGAATTTTTTTTTATGTCAGAATGAACACCAACTTGCTAGAGTTACAGAAACACAGAACATTGTTTTATCATGTAAGAGCAGAGGCTAAATTGTAGGTTGCTGATCTTAATACAGCTATATTCTTCAAAAATGAGGTGCTGTATGTTAGATGGCCAAAGCATCTGTTTGGTATTCAGGAGATCCTGGGTTCAAATTCCAGCATTGCTCTTGTTACTTTGATTTCTAGAGAACTTAGTTCTCTAGAAGTAGACCAATTAAGACCATTATAATAAATAAATATTATTATGTAACAAGATACAGTAACTTGTTTCTCTAGAACAAAATAATACACTGTCTGCACCTTACAGTCTTGTGTCTTGATTCTTACAAAATAACAAGTATGCTTATCTTGAGAAACCAGGGATAGAATACTCAATAACTTGCATTACAGGTGTTGTGGCTTAGGTGGTCAAAGCTTCTGTCTAGTAAACAGGATTTCCCAGGCTCAAGTGCCAACAGTTCCTAGCATCTTTCCTAAAGGTTCATTAGTGGCTGGGCAAAATAATGCCAGACTGGTGGCCATGCACCAGAAGATGTGTCTGGAAAACTGCAGTCTGTCACTGTTGAACAGTCTTAAAGAGCTCAAATTTGGATGAATGAGCCAAATTTTAAGTTTATGAAAGTGAATTAAGCAAAAACTATTTCTAGATAGAAATTACTATAAATGTCAAGACGAACAAATACTTGTTAGAATTACAGAAACACAGCAAATAATTTAATCGTACCAGAGCAGATGCCCAAGATTGTTGAGCTACTTGTTGTCCTACAAATATACTTTAAAGTATGGGCGCTGTAGCTTAGTTGGCCAAAGCGTCTGTCTTGTAAACAGGAGATCGTGGGTTCAACTCCCAGCAGTGCCATTTTTTTTAACTTCCAAGTAAACATTTTAAAATTGACCTCTTTTTCAAATTATCAACACTGAGTATTTGTATTGTTAATCGCAGTTATTGCTATGTATAACATGGTTCCCTTGAGACAAAAAAATACACAATGTGTGCCTTACTTTGTATATTCCCGGGTCTTCATTCTTCCAACAAAACAACAAGTATACTTATCTAAAGAAAGCCAAGATAGAATACCCAATACAACATAAATGAGGTGCTGTGGCTTAGTTGTCAATGTGGCTGTCTAGTAAACAGTAGATCCTGGTTTCAATTCCCAGCTGTGCCTGTTATTTTAACTTCTTGATAGAAAACTTAGTACTATAGGAGTAGAGCTATTAAGACAATAGACTATATGCCACAGACTTCCGTTCTGGCACTTCCTCATTCATGAGCAGGACCGCGCACTTCCGGTTAGCGGGAATGACACAAAAATAAATGACTAAATACAATTAATAAAACTTCTACATACACACCAATTATACACATATAAATCCATATAAATCTATGGCAATGTTCCCCCTACAGATAGCTGCAATAAATTGTCGCCCTAACCCCTCCTCGGAACAGCTGTACCCACCGGTGGGCGGACACAACGGAACTCACTTGTAGTGCCAGTAGCGCGCAGCTGCTTCCCGTTTCGGGTCGTTGTCATGGTCTGCTACTAGGAGCTAACGCTAACAACAACGGCAGTGGATGGGACCCGGAAGTGGCGGACGTGGGTTGTAATTTAACGGAAGTACGTCACCGCCACTCGTGGCATATAGTCTATGTTTTCTCAACCTACAGAATGGTTCTGTTCCCTAAACTTGGGAACTTCTTGTCTAATTAAGAAGCAGATTGCTTTTACAAAGTATTATCCTTGCACAGTGAAGTACAACAAAAATTTCTCACACCGTAATAGATCTCAGCTAATTGAAAACTGGTTACCTGTGTACGACTGATCCTTGAGAGGTGGTTTGAGAGTACTGTGCCACGTGCCCCAAATGTTAACAGGCTCCTCTGAAAGAAGAAAACTGATCGTTATTTAATTTGGCGACGGCAAAATTAATTTCAGTTTGCAACCCCAAGTCATTTCCACGCTGACCTTTGGACCCCCAGCTGTCAAGACCGGCCTCCTGCCCCACAACAGAGTACTGCTGTGGGTCGCTGGCCAGGCTCCCTGGTTCCCCTCTGCGATCGCTCAACACTGGAGAGTTGTTGTCGTAAGGAGACACCTCACCGCTGGATGCCTTGTTGGAGTCACTTGATGAATGCCGCTCGCTCAGGTTGAAGGCCTCCTCTGACTGCAAAATGTCAGGACTCCTGTTATAATATGAAAACCACAATGAAAGGTTGAAGGAAAAAGGACTCTAACCAGACAACGATGAGTGCAACTCACTGTGAAGCTTTTCTCCTGAGGAGATAATCGACCACATCAGGATCGGTCTCCAAAAGGCTCATCAGAACTTCATTTTGCAGATCAGGGGACACCTAAAACACAAACTATCTGAGTTCATTGGTAAATCTGCTTAATACGCACCCTACAATACATTTTCTCCCCAATGGTGGCTGGGTGCAATCGTTTTAGAACCCTTTCATTCGTTTTTACATGCTCAAGTTTATCCATGAAGGCTTTCTTGCTAGAGAACTATGTATATTAGGCAAGGAGATTACCGTAGTCTTAACACAATCCTAAAACAAAGTTTACAACTGAACTTATTACAGTTACATACGCATGCTTAAAGTCCATATTTTGTGATGCATTGTGGCCTAGATACTTCTGATTCATTGGAATACAATTATTCTAAACAATGTCATATATACCTATAGTTCAGTTGTGCTTCAGACTTCCGACATTGCACACTGCTACCATGTGAAAAACTAAAGAAAAGTCATGTTTTTGAGTAAAAGTTAAAGAAAAAGCATGTGTAAAGGACCAAAACAATAGAGTTGAATGTCAAACGAAAATGGCTATGATCCTATGAAGCCTGTGTTGCCAGAGTTTATGTATACATATCACGATACGGTAAAAAGGAAAATGATTCTCTCAAATGCTCTGAAAATAATTGGTCTGATACTCAACAACCAGATTTAAGCAGGGTACAACGAAACTTTGTGGAGCCTTTAAAATAACTCAATCAGCCTATAAATCATTTTTCACTCAGGCTAAGTGAATTAGTAACAGATCAGTGATGCAATTAGTATCTCTGCATTGGACTACAATGCAGAAAAAAATTACAAACATAGCCCAAATCTTTGACCCTGGAATGACCCAAACTGCTTGACTGTTCAGAAATTATTGAAAAATGTTTGTGTCTTTTGCAAGCACACAAAGAATTATAAGGTATTAGAAAACATGTCATAGAATGTGGATGGGAAGCTCTTTAGTCTGCTGTTGGGATGCTTTGTGACTGCAAATAAACCCATTTCTCTTACATCTGTCTTCTATCAGTCTGGTTGTATTTTAATTCTAAAGTTGTCGATAGATTAGGCAGAGTCACTGACCATGAATAGAGTTTCGTAGCTAGCGATCATCCTCTGCAACACGGCGATGACCGCCGTGCTCTCCTCGGCCCTGGCCGAACTCTGGACACTGAACTCCTTGTCGGAGTTCTTCTGTTTGTGGAGAAGATTTGGGCCAAAGATGGTGGCTAGGTTCAAAGACGTCATCTTGTTGCCTGGAATCTGCATTCAAGATTCAGACAAACAAATGTACAATTGAGTAAGGTATTTTCAAATCAGGACCCAGTGTCTGTTTGATATGTTGGTTTACATTGGTATACAGTGGGATACAGTGGGTGGGATACAGTGGGATACAGTGGGTGGGATACAGTGGGATACAGTGGTATACAGGTAGTCCCTGACTTACGAGCGCTCTGACCTACGAGGTTCCGGACTTACGAGCTGGCGAATTTTTGGAAAAAACGCAAAAAATACCGAGTTTTTCTGTGTTTTTTCACCACAGTTCGTTAGCTAAACATGTGGACACACGTTTCCGATCATTTTTATGCACTCGTAAGCAGTTTTTCGATGAAAAACGAGTGTTTGTAGTCGCGCTAGCAAAACCGTTCCAACTTACGAGCGAAATTCCGGACTTACGAGACACGTGGCGGCCGTTCCAAGTTACGAATTTTCGCTTTACGAGCGCCTCGGAGGAACGGAACTCGCTCGTAAGTCGGGGACTACCTGTACAGTGGGATACAGAGGTATACAGTGGGATACAGTGGTATACAGTGGGATACAGAGGTATACAGTGGGATACAGTGGTATACAGTGGGTGGGATACAGTGGGATACAGTGGGTGGGATACAGTGGGATACAGTGGTATACAGTGGTATACAGTGGTATACAGTGGGTGGGATACAGTGGGATACAGTGGGATACAGTGGTATACAGTGGTATACAGTGGTATACAGTGGGATACAGAGGTATACAGTGGGATACAGTGGTATACAGTGGTATACAGTGGTATACAGTGGGATACAGTGGTATAGAGTGGTATACAGTGGGATACAGAGGTATACAGTGGTATATAGGGGCCGAGATGGTGTAGAGGCAGGGCAGCCGGCTCAGGACCGGAAGGTCCGGGGTTCGAGCCCCGGTCACTGCATACCTCGTTGTGTCCCTGGGCAAGACACTTAACCCCGGGTTGCTCCCGGTAGGACTGGATGGCGCCTTGCATGGCAGTCTACCGCTACCGGTGTATGAATGTGTGTATGAATGGGTGGATAGCTGATACTGTGAAGCGCTTTGGGGCCCCTCATAGGGGGCTGGAAAGCACTATATAAGTAAGCTCCATTTACCATTTACCATGCAATGGGATACAGTGGTATACAGTGTTATGCAGTGGGATACAGTACTGTATGTTGTTGTGTTTTTGTACTGGTCGTACAAGAGCTTACTGCAGTGGTGGACTGAGAAAAATAGTTTCCAGAACAATTCATTTCTTAATATCAAGTTGTAAGGTGACAAAGTAGGGGGAGGGGAGCTGAAGTGACTACTTTAGGCATAGTTCGTGTTTTTCAGAAGAAATTTGATTTAAACTCAACTTCATTTATTGCTTTTAGGGATAAAGCAGGATTTAACAGATATGTTTTATTTGAAAGACTAACAGGGATTTGCTTTGTATTGGTGCATTGTTCTGTCATTATCATAGTATTACCGGTACTTTAATCATATATAGGTAGTCCCCGGGTTACGACGGTCTTGATTTATGACGTTTCAACTTTACGAACGCCTCCCATTGAAAAGCATTGTTTCAAGTTACGTGGTTTATGTGCCTTTACACCAGAAAATATGGTACCGAAAGGAAACTTACAGGAGAAACGAAACTTATTGGAGGGAGGGAGGGGGGAGCTTTACGTGCTGGAAACTTGAGACCTCAGGCAGAAGGGAGCAGAGGAGGAGGTCAGGAGGGGCTAATGCTAAATATGCTAACTCTGGACTGCTTGACCGCACGTGGAAACACAGGAGACCTTATTGTTTTGAGCGGAGGAACAGCTGAGCAATGAGCTAACATGCTAACAGACACTGCTGTAAATGCTGTGAAGCTACAGGATGCGCACCAGCTCCCAATAAGAAATTAACTATTTGTTCCCATTCATTATGGCTTTAAATGTACTGTATGTGTTTTTTGATAATTATTTAGGGTAATGTGTTAGGATAGGCAAAGTGCTTGGTAAAAATACAGTACTGTATGTATGAGGGGCCGTTTGGACGTATGAGGTGCCGTTTGGATGTATTTTCCGACTTACGACGATTTCCATGTTACGAACGGGCGTAGGAACGGAACTGCGTCGTAACTCGGGGACTACCTGTATAAACCTCTTTGTTACACATTAAGTAGTTTTGAAAAACATTTTCTTTGCAATCTACTTGGTAAAATACTTTGCTATTGAGTTTAGTCAGCATTACCCTACACAGCTTGGGCTATAAGCCCATCAGGTACAGGTTACATTGTTTTTTTGTTTGTTTATTTATTCATTTCATTTCAATTAAAAAACAATACAATTTCAAGAAAACAAAAAAAAAACTATAAAATGAAAGGCAGCAGAAGAAGAATAAAAGCTTATCATTTCTGCCCCTTCTTAACAAAATCAATTCAAACAATCAACTCAAGCAATACTCACAAATAATACAACAACCACAAAACTTGTCACAATTATTCATTATATTTCCCAAATATTAACTAACTTAAATACAGTACAGTATATCTAATCAGCATTATATTCTTGATCTTTTTCTTGAATACAAATAATGATTCCTCTTTTTTAATATTATTCAAACCATTCCATAAACCCGCTCATTCTCAATCAGTTCATCTGGACAGTTTCTTTTTAGCAGAAACGTTTCACCCTCACTCCAGAGGGCTTCCTCAGTCAGAGTAGTCCAAAGCACACTGAAGTTAACCCACCAAGTAAGCAACTTATGTGGACCAACCAGTTTGCTGTAGCCAAGATGGTTTCTGGGGGCGTGTCCCTCGTCGACTCCTCCCAGGCAGGCAGACATGTCCAAAGTGGTTCAAGACAAGAAAGTTAATTCTCAATAGTCCAGGTATCAAATCCGCTCATTCTCAATCAGTTCATCTGGACAGTTTCTTTTTAGCAGAAACGTTTCACCCTCACTCCAGAGGGCTTCCTCAGTCAGAGTAGTCCAAAGCACACTGAAGTTAACCCACCTAAGCAAACTGGTTGGTCCACATAAGTTGCTTACTTGGTGGGTTAACTTCAGTGTGCTTTGGACTACTCTGACTGAGGAAGCCCTCTGGAGTGAGGGTGAAACGTTTCTGCTAAAAAGAAACTGTCCAGATGAACTGATTGAGAATGAGCGGATTTGATACCTGGACTATTGAGAATTAACTTTCTTGTCTTGAACCACTTTGGACATGTCTGCCTGCCTGGGAGGAGTCGACGAGGGACACGCCCCCAGAAACCATCTTGGCTACAGCAAACTGGTTGGTCCACATAAGTTGCTTACTTGGTGGGTTAACTTCAGTGTGCTTTGGACTACTCTGACTGAGGAAGCCCTCTGGAGTGAGGGTGAAACGTTTCTGCTAAAAAGAAACTGTCCAGATGAACTGATTGAGAATGAGCGGATTTGATACCTGGACTATTGAGAATTAACTTTCTTGTCATTCCATAAACCAATTCCCCATCTTAAGGGATGGTCATTGTTGGCCTTTAGAGCAATTATTTTGGTACTTTACAGCCAATGAGCAACCAGTTGCCTCAAACAGCTTTAATAAAATCTGTCCAGCGGTTTGTGGGATATTTTACTAGCAGACAAAAAAAAAAGTCTCCCTGTGAAATATTGCACTGGTTTTCCCTCTGTAAGGTGGAATCTAAACTAACATTCTTCAGTGATATTACCAAAGGTGGGCATATGAACGCTAGGGACCGCTAATGCGCTAATCCGCTTACAGCGGACCTAACGTTTTTGTCAGCGTAACAGCGGAGTGACTAACTTTTATAATTCATAAGCGGATTTGTGCTATTTTTATTTAAAATGCAGTACCGCTAATAACTAATTATCTATCAGTAAAAACGAATAAACTTATTACAGGCTCTTATGCTGGCTCCGTAGCTGCTTGTTTTGCCTTTTTCCCCTCCCTCACCGTAAAGAGCAGAGAGGAGGGAGGGTTGGAGGGGGAGCAGAGGGGAGAACAGACACGGATCTACCATGTAGGCAAATGATGCCGTTGCTTGGGGCCCCATTTCAGCAGGGGCCCCGGCCCCGCCCCGCCCCGGCCAGTCACCTACATCACTAACATTGCTCATGCTTGTTAATGTACATTTAACATAAAAATAATTATAGTTACGATGAAAACGATCATTAAAAACGCAATACAAAAACCGGTCGATTTCTGTATCCCCCTACTAAAAATGGACTATTCCATCTTGACATCTTCCGGGTCAGAGGTGAACTCGGGGGCTAATTCTGTGGCTAGCTGGTTGTGCTGGGTTTCTTGGATAAATCCGCAGAGAACCCCGCTGTTTCAAGCCAAATTAACGCGGCCGGAGGATTTTATTGTGTGTTTTGTGTCGACCACTCGACGGTGAGTCGTTAGTTTTATGTATTTGGGTTACTTTTATGTATAAATGCGGTGGCGACACACCCGTGTATTTGAGATTTAAAAGTGGTCTTAGGGATTAAAAGATCATTCTCTTTTTTGTTAATTTCGTGGCCGAATAGAATATATGTACGTAAAGTATTAAATAAATCCTTTGATTTTTGTAATTTCATCCTTTTAGGATCATTTTAGTTACTTTTCAGTTGGCAGTGTAGTGCAAATATTGCATAACGCTGCCGGCTACCAATTGTCGAATATAAATAGCGGATTAGATTAGCTTCCCCTAATTTTCATAAGACATTTGTGCTTTTGAAATTGTGGACCTAAAAAAATTAATAAGCGTTTTAGAAATTGTGGAACTAATTTTTTGATTAGCGTTGCCCATATTACTGTTAAATATATACACACTAACATAAGTGAAATTTTTTTTGTGCATTTGGCTCTCACCTCCTGACCGTCTTTGGTTTGCTGGTCATGGGCGTGGTGAGCCACGGTGTACAGAAACTCTAGCAGACGGTGAAATGTGTCACTGTTGCATGCTGGGAGCAGGTAGATCAGGAGCTGAGTGGTGACCTGCTGTTCATCCGAGTCCAACACTGCAGTGCAAACGGGGATAGCATAATAAATGTTGCAGCGATAATGGTAAAAAATAAGAGGAAGCATTTAGGAAACAGAAGCTCACATGTGGTGTTAATGAAAGCTGTGTAGAGCTCCTTAGTTAGAAGAGGGTCGGGCATGTCCCTGAGGAACTCCTTTAGCAGAGCCGCTACATCGTGAACACTGTGATCCTCGTCCAGCTGGACATCAACGCCACGATCGAACTCCTCCCGCAGCTGAAGGAGGGAAAGTCACAGACATCTTTAGCACGAAACAAGAAATAGTTTAGTAGTGAACACACCTACGCAGCTCATATCTACAGGTAGTCCCCGACTTACGAGCGAGTTCAGTACCCACGGGGCGTTTCGTAAGTCGAAAATTCGTAAGTAGGATCACAATTTTTTTTTTAAATAAATGAATACATGTACAGTACTGTACAGTCACCAAGCACTTAGCCTATCCTAACACAGTTTTTAAAGATGAAGGAGTGAGTTGAATTGTCTCCCTTTCACATAAAGGGAGCTAGCTCCCTTTATGGGAATGGAACCTGCAGGGAGGAGGGAGACAATTCAAATGTTCATAGCTTTTGAGTGTTTTTTCTAGATTAATTGAACAGGGAATGTATGGTAAGTCAACCTTAATGTTTTTGTGCAAAATATTCAAGTGTGTAGGAGTGACACTGTGAATAAGAAGGGAGATAGATTTTTTGTTTGTTTGTTTGTCCGAGGCAGCGCAGAGTGATGAATACTTGCAAGCGAATAGGTGCAATTTTAGGGTGCAACAGTGGAGCAAGGGGTGGTCAATGGTGACCTTGACCACCACAAAATAATATTTTGCTGCCATGAGGGCCACCCCAATTACAGTATTTGAGGAAACTATACTACAGTATTAGGCTATTAAGGATGAGTGAGCTTACAAACCTATTTTTGAACCATTTTGGCCATGGTGTCCTCAGGCTGTTTCTGTGAGCAGCAAGTTGCCCATCAGGCCTAAAACATTTGACTGTTATGCTGATGATTGATTGTTTTGGACGGATGGTCCCTTTTTGCATGTGCTAAAACCAGTTTCTAGGAATTCAGCAGGAGGGTGGCTTGAAACACATCAATGAGGGCTATTTATATAATAATAATATAATAATAATAATAATAATAATAATAATAATAATAATAATAATAATAATAATAATAATAATAATAATAATAATCATTTTATTTAAAAGCGCCTTTCAGGACACCCAAGGACACTTAACAAACCAATACAGTGCAAACATTATCAGTGACAAATTGAAATATAAAAATACATGAAGATTATAAAATGCAAAATAATAAAAACACATTTAGTAAAGTTAATGATAAGCTAGTCTAAAGAGATGTGTTTTCAGGGCTGTCTTGAACAGAGAAAGGGAGGTGGTGTTTCGAAGGTCTGGCGGTAGGGCGTTCCAGAGGTGAGGGGCAGAGCAGGTGAAGGCCCTGCTCCCCATGGTGGAGAGGCGGGCAGAGGGTACATGGAGATGTAGTGAAGAGGAGGATCTGAGAGAGCGTGATGGGATGGAGATTTGTAGGAGGTCAGATAGATAAGGAGGGGCAAGGTTGTGGATAGATTTGAACGTGAGGAGTAGAATTTTGAAGATGATGCGTGATTTAACCGGGAGCCAGTGGAGCTGCTGCAGGACAGGAGTGATGTGGTTATAGTAGGAGGTTTGAGTGATGACACGGGCAGCTGAGTTCTGGACCATCTGTAACTTGTGGAGAGATTTGTTGGGGAGGCCGTAGAGAAGGGAGTTGCAGTAGTCAATACGGGAAGTCACAAGACTGTGCACCAGGATGGCTGTGGAGCGGGGTGTGAGAGAAGGACGGAGACGGTTAATATTACGGAGGTGGAAATAGGCAGACCGAGTAATATTGTTGATGTGTGAAGTGAAGGAGAGAGTGGTGTCGAGGATGACACCGAGGCTCTTGACCTGAGGGGAGGGGGATAGCAGAGAGTTGTTAAGGGGGACGAGAAGATGTTCTGATTTTGAAATAGAGTTTTTGGTACCAACAAGAATTATTTCTGTTTTGTTACTGTTTAGTTGAAGGAAATTGTTAGAAAACCAGTGATTTAGCTCAATGAGACAGTCGGTGAGGATGGAGGGTGGGTGGGTGGAGTTAGGTTTTGATGACAGGTAGAGCTGTGTGTCATCAGCATAACAGTGGAAATGGACGCCGTATTTGCGGAAGATGTGACCTAGAGGAAGGAGGTAAATGATGAAGAGGAGGGGTCCGAGGACAGAGCCTTGGGGGACACCCGTGGAGACAGGGGAAGACTGAGAGCGGAAGGATTTAAGCTGAATGAATTGAGTACGGTCAGAGAGATAGGAGGTGAACCAGTCTAACGGGGTACCTGAGATGCCAATGGAGGTTAGTCTGTTGAGGAGGATAGAATGACAGATGGTGTCGAAGGCAGAACTTAGATCAAGAAGAATGAGGATGGACAGAAGACCAGAGTCAGCAGCAAGAAGGAGGTCGTTAGTAATTTTTACTAGAGCTGTTTCGGTGCTATGGTGGGGGCGAAATCCAGATTGAAACTCTTCATAAATGTTGTTGTTGGACAGGTGAGAGTGAAGTTGACTAGCAACAGTTTTTTCAAGGATCTTGGAGATGAAGGGCAGATTGGAGATTGGACGAAGATTACTGAAGTTGGTGAAGTCAAGACCTGGTTTCTTGATGATGGGGGTGATGGCAGCAGATTTGAAGGCTGTGGGAACAATGCCAGAGGTCAGGGAGGAGTGGATGATATTAGTGATGATAGGGAGCAGAGACGGGAGACAGGATTTAACAAGAACTGTGGGGAATGGGTCAAGTTGACAGGATGAGGACTTGGACCTGCTGATAATGTCAGCAATGTCATCAGCAGAGGGGAGGGAGAAGACTGAGAAAGGGAGGGAGTCTATTTATAAGACAGATCAGGGTTGGCAGGCCTCGATCAGAGGTTCCTGCGCTCAGATACATGATCTGGAGCTGAAGGGCGGTTTTGCGGAGGGACGGATGGACGAAGCAAAACAACACTGTTGACCGCGTGAAGCAACAGACAGTGAGCCGGACCGGAGTAGCAACGAGCTAACATTCTAACAAGCCTTGCTGTAGGATGGACGGGTGGATGCTAACACCCACCGGGGACACGGAGCAGATGGGCGGCGGCCGGGAGCTCGCCTCGATGTCCGCCTGGCAGCCTAAGATGTTGTCTGGACACCGAGCTAACATACGAAAACACGGACAAACAGCTGCCGCAGCCTTGGAGGGGCTAACGCTAACGGGCGCAGCTAATGGCTGAGCTAACATGCTAACGCGGAGCAGCTTGTTTTGGATGGACACCGCGGAGAAACGGCTCTCAGTAAGTTATTAACTCTTTTTCTAGCTCCAAAAGTATGGAGTTAACAAGCTGACAGTCCTTCCTGTAAACAGTTTGGACCGCGTGAAACAGCATGAAGTTGCGGAGCTCGGACGTGCAACGAGCTAACATGCAAACAGACGGAGACAGGCTTGACCAGCTCAAAGAAAGAAATAAATGTTTTATTTTTTAGCCCTGGACTGTATGTGTTTTGTGAGAATTATGTAGGGTACTGTGTTAGGATAGGCGAAGTGCTTGGTAACTTGGTAACTGTTTTGTACCGTACATGTACGTGTATAAGTGGCGGCTCGGGTAGTCCCCGACTTACGGCAATTTCGTGTTACAAACGGGCAGCAGGAACGGAACTCGTTCGTAAGTCGGGGACTAGCTGTATATATATGTATA
>JBBPBX010035976.1:0-16155 GCA_038048925.1 Garcialebias charrua | reverse complement strand
TACACAGTATATTGTGGTGGTAATCTTAGATTTTAATGTGGCAATTTTTTGAAAGGAACCTTCCTTATGCCTAGATGTAGCCATACACCAAAATGGACGTTTGGTATTTCACTTATTTTTCAAGTTGTCACACTCGCAGATGGACGGATGAAAGAAGAGTACTTTCAATTCTCTCTTTTATGGAGTGGAAAAAGGTAATTTTCTAGCTTAAAGTTAAAAGTAGCAAAGAATAGCTAAAAGAAAGGAACGAAAAACGCCTGCCCCCAAGGGGGGCGGGGTGCTGGGAGCCACGAATGCCCAGCTCTGCTAAAGGAAAAGGTTAATCAGTGGCAGGAAATGACAGAGAGACGGTAGGAAGTCAGTCAAAATAAAATTTAAAAATAAGACATTTGAAAATTAAGGGGAAAAAAATACATAAATACAAGAAAGGAACAGTGTGGGAGTAAACTTTGTTGTGTTTTAGTTCAAAAGAAACAAGGATGTGCACTTTTGGATCACTATAATAATTCTTGGGTTTTTGGCTCCTAGGAAGGTTGAACCAAGCAGCAGATGAAGCTTTTATAGCAGTTTTTACTACTTTTCAAAGGGATTATGATGGTGTTGTGTTGCAGAAAATGTGTGAACAACAATTCACTTACTAAATAAGGTTCTAACAAAGTCAAATTTGTATAAAAACAGCAAAAATGTTTCCCTAACTCTAGAGATTTTATTAAAAATTATGGAAAATCTGATGGAATACCCACTTGTCGAACTCTCTTCTTGGAGCTCCCCACTCTAAAGATCCCCACGGTCTGCAAACCTGAGCGAAAAAGCAAAAACAACCACAGTTTCTTCAGTGCCCAGACATGAAATGCATGCTTGGAGTTTTTAAAAGTAAAAAAAAAAAAAAAGAAGCCACATCTGACCATATTTCTCAATGTGCTGACAGCAGCTGTCGACCACCCGTGGCACCTGGCGATAGATTGGATTGAGGCTCAGCCTTTTGTCCCGGTGCTTTTCCTTTTTGCTTGGCACCTCCGTTGGCAGGGAGAGCTGCAGCGCCTCGAGGAGACGCGACTGGTTGTCGTCCAGGTCCGTGATGGAGTCCACAGACATGGCTCCCTGGTGGGGAATCAAGCAGGTGGTTTAACAAAAAAGAAGAAACCTCTGGGTGTCTGTGAGGGATTCAGGAGATGCCGGTGACGATTCTCAGTCATCCAGGACATGATAAAATCAAAAAAGCGTTCAATACAGAAACAACTGGACTTTACAGGTGGTCCTCGATTTACGGCGGCCTCGACCTACGGCGATCCGACTTTACGAACGTATCATATTAATAAAAATATAAATTTAAAGAAAAAATGTGTTTAAATGTTCTTTATTTAATGTGTACAGCACTTTGTTGCAGCTGTGGTTGTTTTAAATGGCTTTATAAATAAAGTACCGGTATTATTACCGGTAGTATTATTGTTTTTATTATTATTTTTACCGAGGGACTGAGAGAAACGCAATTTCGGTCCTGTGTATGTCCTGTACATATTGCAGTTCAGACAATAAAGTTGACTTTGACTTTGACTTAAGCCGATTTATGCAGTTTCCGGCAGTTTCCGACAGTTTCCGCCAATTTTCGGCAGTCAGTTTTCGGCAGTGCCCGCCAGTTTAGCCAGTTAGCTCAGGCCTCAAGAAACGGCTTCGGACGCATTGTGTCTGATAAGAGGTTCCTGCGCTCGGATACATGAGCTGGAGCTGAACGGCGGTTTTGTGGAGGGACGGATGAACGAAGGAAAACAACGCTGTGAAGCAGCAGTCAGCGAGCCGGACCGGAGGAGCAACGAGATAACATGCGAACAAGCCTAGCTGTAGGATGGATGGGGACACAGAGCCTACGGGCGGCGGAGCTAGCCTCGATGTCCGCCTGGCAGCCTCAGATGTTGGATGGACACCGAGCTAACATGCTAAAACGCGGAGAAACAGCTGCGGCAGCCTTTTGGAGGGACTAAAATGCTAACGCAGCACGGCCTAGCATGCTAACGCGGAGGGGCTAACGCTAACGCGGCGTAGCTTGTTGGACGGACACCGCGAAGAAACGACTCCCAGTAAGTTATTCACTCTTTTTCCCTTAATTTTGTATGGAGTTAACATGCTAACAGTCCTTCCTGTAAACAGTTTGGACCGCGTGGAGCAGCACAAAGCTGTGGAGCTCGGACGTACAACGAGCTAACATGCAAAAAGACGGAGACAGGCTTGACCAACTCAAAGTAAGAAATTAACTTTGTACAGTATTTTGTCTCCAAATGTACAGTACTGTATGTGTTTTGTGATAATTATGTAGGGTACTGTGTTAGGATAGGCGAAGTGCTTGGTAACTTGGTAACTGTTTTGTAAGTGGCGGCTTGGGTGTTTTACGACTTACGGCGATTTCGACATGCGAACGGCCATAGGAACGGAACTCGTTCGTAAGTAGAGGACTACCTGTACTTGTAACAGAAGACGTTTCGCTCTTCATCCAAGGAGCTTTGAGCGAAATGTCTTCTGTTACAAATAAATCCAGTTGTTTCTGTATTGAACGCTTTTTTTATTCAGGGGATGGTGAGCAGTTTACGGTGCTTCCTCACCCTCCTGCGGGCTCGCGGTGCAGATTCAGGCGTGTTGGGTGACGTGGACTCGTTGGCCGTCTCCGACGTGGAACTCAGCGAGGAGTTGCTGCTGGATAACTCCTTGTTCGATGGCCGCTTGGTGGCAAACTGCAGACACGATCCAAGATTTAATCACAAAATACATGAAAATCATGCTTGAATAGTTCTTTAAAGCATTGACGGACTTGTAAAATCGACGAGACGAGGTCGGAGGAGTCTTTGTGCTCTTCCCGTGGCGGCGGGTCCAGACGGTAACCATCCTGACGCTGCCTGTGCGTCCGGTCGTTAGCAATGACCTGGGAGAGGGCTATGCTAAAGGCCTGGGGTATGCATTCTGTGGGGACGGGACAAGAGCAAGGAAAGAAGCAAGAAAAATTACAAGCGGAAAAAGAAACGTGTTTGTTCAGTCCCAGACGATTAAAAAAACCAAAGCAAATGTACAAAGTAACCAAAATAGCAGTTCGGACATCAAACTTATCTTTATTACATCTGGTGCAGCTTGGCTTTTACGCAAATGTAATAAAAAGTAT
This sequence comes from Garcialebias charrua, assembly GCA_038048925.1. NCBI lineage: Eukaryota > Metazoa > Chordata > Actinopteri > Cyprinodontiformes > Rivulidae > Garcialebias > Garcialebias charrua. The sequence continues at coordinate 13,010 of JBBPBX010035976.1, read as the reverse complement.
CCCGGGGCATGTTTACCATGTCTGTAAAAACTCCTTACGGCACGATTAAAGCACTACATCTGTTTTCCAGAGTAATACATCACAGAGAGAGAACACCAACAGGATTTTGGCCGGGGTAGCCATCTTTTTATCAAATTAACAGAACTATGCTGGCTCTGGTCCACCACCAGGGCTATGTTCTCCTCACAGGTCATTCTGAGAAGCTGCTCAGCACAACGCGAACGATCTAACAGAAAAGTGACGTACTTTTAGGTTGAACAAGAGTACAGCATACGGTACATTATCGTTGACAAACTATTATACAAGAACGGCCCGGACAAGCGAAGACCTTATCTAACCTTTGACCTCAATTTGTGAACTTGAATCTGAGATGATTAAAAGTGAAATGCAGACTATACCATAATACGTCCACCTTTTCAATGGGTGTAAATATTATTACACAGTTTGTTGATGGCAGAACTTTTATCCTGATTTAAATTTGAGTTGCACACCTGGTTTATGTGTATGTGCGGGATCCGAAAACGACGTCCTGCAGGACTTATTATCAGTGACACATAATCTTAAAGCCTGAGCTGAGGAAAATATATCCAGCAGTGTGTCGAATGTGGATGAAAAAAAGAAAAGGAAAGAAAAAGACAAGGGAAGGGAGAGCAAAATGCATTCCACAACCACAAGTGAAGGGTTGAGGTTTATGAACAACATGACCGCTAACACTGTGACACAGTGAATTTACTCTGCAGCCGCTCAGCGTTAACAGGGTTTACATAAACACACACACACACACACACACACACACACACACACACACACGCATCCCCCTCACACAAACACACACACACATATGCACAAAAGTTTGTCTTTCTATCTTTACAGGGACTTTGCATTGACTTCCATTTGTTTTTCATTAATTTCTATAGCCTAACCCTGACCCTTACCAGTACATATCTAGCCCTAAACCTAACCATTACTAGTACATACCTAACCCTAAACCTAACCTTTACCAGTACATACCTAACCATTACCAATATATATCTAACCCTAAACCTAACCATTACCAGTACGTATCTAACCCTAAACCTAACTATTGCCAGTACATACCTAACCATTACCAGTACATATCTAACCCTAAACCTAACCATTACTGGTACATACCTAGTACATACCTAACCATTACCAGTACATATCTAACCCTAAACCTAACCATTACTGGTACATACCTAACCATTACCAGTATATATCTAACCCTAAACCTAACCATTACTGGTACATACCTAACCATTACCAGTATATATCTAACCCTAAACCTAACCATTACCAGTACATACCTAACCATTACCAGTACATATCTAACCCTAAACCTAACCATTACTGGTACATACCTAACCATTACCAGTATATATATCTAACCCTAAACCTAACCATTACCAGTACATACCTAACAATTACAGTACATACCTAACCTAAACCTATTACCAGTACATATCTAACCCTAAACCTAACACTTAATAGTACATACATAACCATTACGTAGGGATGCATCGATCCACATTTCTCACTTCCGATCCGATACCGATACTTATTAACTAAGTATCGACCGATACCGATACTTTCCCGATCCGATACTGTTCAGGTATTTGACTCTGTATAATGAAACTTTTGCACCCAAACTATTCATTTTAACATTGTGTGAGATAAACCCAATGAAGACACTCTTAAGCCTTACAATAGGGAACCCCCTATTGTAAGGCTTAAGAGTGTCTTCATTGGGTTTATCTCACACAATGTTAAGAAGGGCAGTCACAGAATGTGATTGAACACAAGTGCTCTTTGAAGCTGGATCGGAAAAGTATCGGCAGGTTTGATCCGATACCCGATACTTAAATAATGCTGGTATCGGATACCGATACCGATACTGGATCGGATCGGCCCCATCCCTAGTACAGATATATCCCTAAACCTAACCATAACTAGTACATACCTAACCCTGAACATCAACATTACCAGTACATATAACCCTAAACCTAACCATTACCAGCACATACCTAACCTTTACTAGTACATGCCTAGACCTAAACCTCAACATTACCAGCACATACCTAACCATTACCAGTACATACATAATCATTACCAGTACATACATATCCCTAAACCTAACCATAACTAGTACATACCTAACCCTAAACATCAACATTACCAGTACATATAACCCTAAACCTAATCATTACCAGCACATACCTAACCATTACTAGTACATACCTAGCCCTAAACCTCAACATTACCAGCACATACCTGACCCTAAACCTAACTATTACCAGTAAATATGTAACCTTAAACCTAACCATTACCAGTACATACATAACCATTACCAGCACATACCTAACATTACAGTACATATCTAACTAAACCTAACCATTACCAGTACATACCTAACCCTAAACCTAAACCTAACCATTATCAGTACATACCTAACCCTAAACCTAACCATTACCAGTACATACCTAACCCTAAACCTAACCATTATCAGTACATACCTAACCCTAAACCTAACCATTACCAGTACATACCTAACCCTAACCCTAAACCTAACTATTACCAGTACATACCTAGCCTGGCCCTCGCCTTCCTACGCAGCTCCGCTCAATTCTATTTTCCCTTCACTGCTCCGTCTGGGACTTCTCCCATAGACAACGATTTCTCCGGTAGAATTTTGACCGGACCAATCAGAGAACAGAAGGCGGAGTTTTTGGCCCCTAACCCACGCCCCCACCTGTCCCAGCGCGCAGCCAGCGAGCATCCGCATGTTCTCATTCAAAGCGATGCAAAGCGATGCAGGACTGTTTTATATGTGACACAAATGTATTAAATTCCCCTTCTTAATCCCTTATCTGGAGTTTTCTTTTGTTTTTTTGCCAAAAGTCAAGTGATCGCTCCTCCTCCTCCTCCTCTCCCTCCGCTGAGTGCAATGAGGAAATGCCTCAGGTTGTCACGAGAGAATTAAACTCGGGTTTTACGTTGCTGCCCGAGTCCCTGCAGATTTTCTGGTCTTCTGGTGTGCTGGACCAGCGCTCCATGGTTTTATTTTTATTTTTTAGAACGTTTTATTAACATATAAACACAGAATATGCAGCGGCAGCGAGAGAAAATGCAGCAGGAGGCGGAGCTGATGTCAAGTTCAGCAGAGCACGGGGAGCAGACCATATATGGCTCTGAGGGGGAGGGAGCAGAATGCTTTTCCCTGTTCAAATTTTTCTAAGATCCAATGGTTTTGTTCCTCAGCAGAGGCCACGCCTCCAGCAAGAATCGGTTCTCTATAACAGAAAGTCCAGACCCTAGTACGAAGCGAAGTGAAGGACACGGGTCTGGTTTTAACCAGGCTAGTACATACCTAATCCATCCTCAATTCACACCTTAGTCTTAAACCTAACCCCTAACCCACCAGTGGCACTTCTCCTTATGGGACCCAAGCTTTGGGCCCCATAAGGAGCAGTTGGTCCTCACATTGTAGTATAAGTTGGAAAAATTATCCTTACAAGGTAACATAAACAAAGACACACACACACATGCATTCATCCTACCGGTAAATGTAATTCTGATGGCTTTGCGGTGTAACATGTAGTGTTTCATAGATTAATTCACAGCCAATCCACTTTAATTGAGATTGCACATGTATCAGAGGATTCCTGTGATGCACATTATCAAGGTCTAGCTTCAAAACACGGGTCTTTTTATTCAGACCTGTTCAAAATGAGCACATATGTGCAACAATCTCACTGTTCATAAAACTTGACCAAGAGATCACCAAAAGAAATGGCTTCTCCTCCATACCTCAAAAGGATCAGATGCACCTACTGTATATTTAATTTTCTCTTGCAGTCCCCAGTCCTGTCTTTTTCTTCGAATGGGGCTCAGTTTAGCCTCAGACGCACAGACAATTGAAAAACATGTATTGCTTGTGGTGATTTTGCAGAAACCTAAGCTGTAGACTTGTTTTGGTGATGATCATTTTTTCACCTAAAGAAAGACACAAGGCATGCAATAGAGGAACCAATCAACCTACACCAACAAAAAAGGTAAAATTGTGTTATGTGGACTTGTTTCTTTAAGTAAGAAACGTTTCACCCCCCCATCCGGAGGACTTCGTCAGTCTACGGCCTGCCAAAAAGGTCAGTCCCATAAGTAGCCTTCACAGCTGTGTTTCAAGCCAACCTCCAGTTAGAATCTCAGAAGCCGGCTTTTAACATGTGCAAACAGAGCACACCCATCCAAACCAATCAATCATCATGTACAACAATCAAATGTTTTAGGTCAGATGGCCTGATTAAATAATTTTACACATCTCATTTGCAAAACCCTTCAAATATGACTAGAGAAACATTAGGCTAATTAACATAAAAGGAGCTCTATAAAGGGATATTTCCAGTCTTTTTGAGTGAGGTTCTGTGGAACGTGAATGAGTAATTAATCTTAATCTTGCCATTGTAAACAATAAGAATTTTTAGGTGCCTCATGATTCAGGTCGGTTACGATTCAGAGGGCGGCCATAATAAAGCAATATTGATGCACTTCAATTTTGATGCATGCCCCATGAAAGTATATACGTATATGCTTTCAACAAATTTGGAGAAAGAAGTTAAAAATGCCAAGTCAATGTTTACATTTAAGAAAATGATCAAAACTAAATTGTTAAAAAAAAAATGAAGTAGTGTAATGTGTATTGTATTAGTTAGAAAATAAGACAGAGTTATTCATTTTGTTCTGTTACTGGAAGATTAATATTGTTTGAACTGATTGTTTGAAAAAGGGGGCAGATATAATGATTTTTTCTTCTTTCTGCTACCTTTCATTTTTTTTATATTTTGTACGTTATCATTTATGTGATTGTTTTGTATTGTTCTTTGGAGAAAAAAAAGAACAAATTTAATAAACATAAACAAATGTATCTTTATTTTGTTATTCATATTGCTTGTTGTGCTGCTCAGTTACATCATCAATATAATTTATATTTGATTTTTGCAAATTGGTTCAAAATCTTTAATTTCCATGTTGCATTGCATCTATAAGTACAGTGTTATCTCCATTCATGGCATTACATGATTATTCATGCAGAAATATTTGGAAATTTCTGCAGGAAGTACCCCAGGATGCACAGGAAGTGCTTTTTTTCTGCTGCTAAATAATAAAAAAGGCATAAATAACCATGTAAAGCTAAATGCACACTAGTACAGTATATAGTGGGCAGCTGCGGCTCAGTGGTTAGAGCAGTTGTCCTCCAATAGGAAAGTTGGGGGTTCGATTCCACCAGCAGTCACATGCTGAAGTGTCCCTGGGCAAGACACTGAACCCCTCACTGCCTCCGATGTGTGTCCCATCTGATAGAGATGTAGTAGAGGGCTGTATGAATGAATATACAGTATGTGCTGTAGGTAAGTAAGGGCACAAATTTTGTTGTAAAGAGCTTTGAGTGTCTAGATTACCATATTTATCGACGTATAAGTTGCATCTTTTTTGCATAAATTTGCATCTCCAGCGACTCATACACTGAAATGACTAATATCGGTATATGTTTTTTCCCCCCAAACTTATAACCCAATTTTTGGCTGAAATATGACAATTTCATTCATTCTGACATGGAAAAGATTGAACACTAACCTTTTCAGCCACTAGAGGGCACTGAGCCTTATGGCAAGCCAAGTGTCTCATTAATAGGTAAAAGTGGCAATTAATGAGACACTCGGCTTGCCATACAAAGCCATCTTTGTCTCGCTCTGTAACTCTGAAGCAAATGTCAAATTAGCTGCATTTAGCCATGCCGACCAGGTGAAATTCAGCTAATTTGACAATTAAAGTGCATTTATTAAGAAAAAGTTCAACTGAGACACATTGTTGTTAACGTAGCCCTCAGGTGCATGCTCCCCCGGCCGCCATTTTGGCAGCCAATCGATTTTTGGCACACCAGTCCAGATATCTGGGTTGTCAGCAGTGACGCGTAACAAACGCGGCGCGTCAGCGGTGACGCATAAAAGACGTGACTTATACGGCAAAGCAACTTATATATATTTTTCCCACTTTATTAGACATATTTGGACTGATGCAACTTATACGGCGGAAAATTAAATGTACAATCCATTTAGCATTTATAAAGGTTTAAATGATAGTGTTCACATAAAAAGCCTTGAGTTTGTTTGAATTGGTGTTGTTTGTGTTGTTGATCTGGTCAAGTGTAAAACTATCTTTTCAAACTGAGGTTGTTTAAAGAGCTATCTACAACAGATAAGATAGTAACTGTTCATACACTCTCCACAAAACCCCAATTTAAAATATAAATCCCATTTTTTCCTCAAAAACTCACTTTGCTTCGAGCAGTACAGTGGTTACCTTTCAGAGCCAGTCCCCCCTAACAAGAAGTCCTACTTAAGCCATATACTGTATAAATTCCCAAAGCCAGTAAACAGATTCTGTTTTTACAGCCTCACTATTAACCTGCCTGAGGCGTGGAGACTCTAAACTGGCCCTTTGTCTCACATCAGCACAACAAAAATGGAGAGCGATGACAAAAACACACCGTCGACTGAAACCTGAGTGCGTTTGGAGAACTCACCTTTGTCCTTACTCTTTTCTTTTCCGAGGGAGTCCAGCTTCCTTCTCAGAGACTTTTTCCTCTTTTGTCCATCTGTGCCAAAAAATAAAAAAAGGAAATAAATCGTGTGGAACTAGTGGTTCCCATATCAGCTGTTTCTTATCTACCTTCTTTATTTATTGAGGATTGCCTAGTATAAGGCAGCCACCTTTGTGTCTTGCTCTTCTATCAACCTTAATGTGGCCCGAACCGCAATGTGTACTCCCACAAATCTTATAACAAAACGACAGGCTCAGCTCCGTGATGTGTGCTACTACTTTTACTGGCAGTTTCAGTTTCCATCCATCCATCCATCCATCCATTCTCTTCCGCTTATCCAGGGTCAGGTCATGGGGGTAGCAGTCTAAGTAGGGAGGCCCAGACTTCCCGCTACCCAGCCACTTGGACCAGCTCCTCTGGGGGAATCCCAAATGACCCTTTTCCACTGCTTGGCGCGGGTCGGATATTGCGTAATATTTGTGTGCCAGACGCGCGCTGGACGCCATTTCCACCGGATTTCCGCGCCGCGCAGCACCAATCAAGGTCAAAAGCTATATAAGACCTTTGCTTGTCTGGAGCGTTGCTATATAAATTGCTGTATAATAATTTGTTGATGTGTGTATAATGTGCCAAATGTGGTACCCATCCATCCATCCATTCTCTTCCGCTTATCCGGGGTCGGGTCGCGGGGGTATCAGCTTAAGTAGGGAGGCCCAGACTTCCCTCTCCCCAGCAACTTGGGCCAGCTCCTCTGGGGGAATCCCAAGGCGTTCCCAGGCCAGCCGAGAAACATAGTCCCTCCAGCGTGTCCTGGGTCTTCCTCTGGGTCTCCTCCCGGTGGGACATGCCCGGAACACCTCACCAGGGAGGCGTCCAGGAGGCATCCTAACCAGATGCCCGAGCCACCTCAACTGGCTCCTCTCGATGTGGAGAAGCAGCGGCTCTACTCCGAGTCCCTCCCGGATGACTGAGCTTCTCACCCTATCTCTAAGGGAGAGTCCAGACACCCTGCGGAGAAAACTCATTTCAGCCGCTTGTATCCGAGATCTCGTTCTTTCGGTCACAACCCAAAGCTCATGACCATAGATGAGGGTGGGAACGTAGATCGACCAGTAAATTGAGAGCTTCGCCTTTTGACTCAGCTCTCTCTTCACCACGACAGGGTCCAATGTTCCCTCGCCAGGACGTGGGTCACCAGAGCCCCACTCTGGAGCCGGGACTGGAGGTGGGGCATGCTGGCGAGAGCCTGGTGGTCAGGCTTCTACCCATGGAACCTGGCCGGGCACAGCCCGAAGAGGAGACGTGGGTCCCCCTTACCATGGGCTCACCACCTGTGGGAGGGGCCAAAGGGGTTGGTGCAATGTGGGATGGGGTGGTGGCCGAGGGCGGGGACACTGGCGGTCTGATCCTCAGCTACAGATGTTTCAGTCACCATGGCAGCCTAATTTGCAAACAATTACACCATTTTTCTCATTGGAAAAATACTGACAGAACTCTTGACAGCTTCCAACTGACACAGTGAGGTCACATGACTTGGATTGAAGAGGTCTGAATAAAACACTAACTTTTGGAGCCATTTTGGATCAAGATGGCTGCCACAGCTAACTCATAAAAATCTAAATGGACTATAACTCTGTCATTCTTTGGCATAATACTGTAGGTTGAAATTTGGTATGGTCATAGGTGAGAGCAAGTTGTTATACATTCATTCCTATGCAAATTTAAAAATCCAAGATGGCCGCCTGAGCTAAAAAGGAATAATACTATAAATTTGCCATTTTTTAGACATTTAAGTGCGACTAAACCCAAAATTAACTTTTTTTAGCTGATAAACTCCCTAGAATGTGTTTAAAATGTTATCTAGCACTATGGCTGTGTTTATTCTCACATAATTGTGCATATCTGTGTAAATTGGCAATATTTGGCAATATTTGGTCTAAAAATGTGTTTACGGTAGTTCTATGGGTTGAACTGGTGGATTACACCTTAATTTTCTTATTTGTGCAAACGCTCATGTGTGACATGTCTGCTCATGTGTGATGTCACACAGGTGGTTCAAGCAGAGCCAATCCCCTGCAGAGATGAGAAGTGCATACCTTATATGGAAGTGCTGCATTTCACTCCTGACAAGCGGTTTTATTTTTCTTTTCATTTTCATTTTTTTAGGCCTTTGGTTTTGGATGGAATGGGTGGAATGGATAAATACATCTACATGTTTATTCTTTGTTGTTGCTTGGTGTATGTTGTTGGCTAGAGGTTTAATTTGTTTTAGGTTGTTGCAGGTGGAGGCGTGAACAAAAGCACAACTCTACCTCCACCCCTCCTTGTCTCTCGACACGCCCATTTTCAGGGAGATTTTGGAAGGAGGAGTTACCGTCTCAACCTGGGTTTAGTCTCACTTTAAGCTAAAAATGCTGAGTTTAATGCCCAACAACACATAGTACGTACATTTAAATCAAACATTTAAAATGGCTGCAACATGGGAGTTGCAGTCAGTTTCACCAGTAACTTTTTATTTGTAGTTTTTATCCAGACTGTTAGGTGCATCTTTTTTTTTTTAAATTAAGGAATATTTCAAATTTAGATGCCTATAAATGATAACCACAGAACTGCTTTGCCTGATGCCTTCTCTTTGATCAGTATAACTGACAAAAAACAAACCTCCAGGTCAAAACATCAAGACATTTGACAGCAATCAGCGATTTTACTGCTAACAATGTGAATTGCATTGGAAACTTTGAGTTTGTATTAGAGGAAGTGTGTCTGTCAGCGCTCAACGTGATGAATGACTCTTGGATCTGCTGATTAACAGACAGGAAACTGGAAAATGTGGGACACGTAACCGTTGCGTCTCAAAACATTTCGTCTGTTTTTTAAAACCTCAGCAACTTTTTAGCAAAAGTAGCAAACACAAAAATGTCTATAATTTGGTCGCTGTTATCGATATCAAGCAGAAATTTGGTGAGATTGTAGCCGAGACTCATCCCCAACACAGACTTTGTGTACCAGCTGATTATGTCATTGGATTTTACAACGTTGCCATTACCCATTGGAGTCAACTTTGTCTATCTGTGAGCAAAATATCTTATGGATGCATTTGAAAGAAACTTTTAGGAAACCGTTATTGGATGCTTATGGAGCTTACTTATATAGCGCCTTCTAGCCCCCTATGAGGGTCCCCAAAGCGCTTCACAGTACCAGTCATCCACCCATTCATACACACATTCATACACCAGTAGCAGTAGTCTGCCATGCAAGGCACCATCCAGTCCTACCGGGAGCAACTCGGGGTTAAGTGTCTTTCCCAGGGACACAACGACACATGGTGTGGGAACTCGGGATTCGAACCTCCAACCTTCCGATCGGGGGTCGGCTGCCACTACCACTGTGCCACGGCCGCCCCCTCTATAACTACTGTATATGCCCTTATCTATAACTGCTTAACTTTTGGAATCAATCCAAATGGCTATATTGTCTGTTTGCAAAATATCTTATAAACCACTGCACCGGTTTTATTCAAACTCTTGAGCAATCATTGAATGTCCCTGCAGCTCTTTGTCAATAGCCAAGATAAAATGGCAGTACCTTAGTCAAATTTAACAATCAACAAGATGACCAATGTCCCACGTCGCTAAGGGATTTAAATAGTGAATGTTTATATGTTTTTAGATGTTTTTTCAAGATTTTTGGGGATTGGAACTGAACAGGGAATGCAAGTAAACCTTAATGTTTATAGTGCAAGATATTCAAGTGGGTAGGAGTTACATCAGGCAGTGCCAAGTCATGGATCCTGGCGAGGGGGGGAGTATTTTATCCAATACCAGGTGCAATGGAAGAGCCATGGGGTGCCCATTGGTGGCCATGGTCTGCCATATCTTAATCTTTGTCCACCCCAAGGGCCACCCTTATAATTTGAGGTAACTATGTTTTTAAGAAATATTGAAACTAGAAAGCAAAATTTCCTCAAATGATATGGGTGGTCAGTTTACATCCATATGGAGGTGGCCATCTTTGATTTTGATGTGGCAACCCTAGCCAGAGACCAAAATGGAAGTCAGCTTGTTGCTTATTTTTGAAGTAATCCAGCTCACAATGTGGATGGAAAGTATTTCCAATTCCCCTGGTTCGCTTTGTGATGTGGGCCGGAATTGTAGCATTTAAGTGTGAACTGGTAGTAGCTAAGAGTAAATGTGAGCACATACAGTACTTTGAGCACTAACATAAACTTGCACTATTGTATGGGTTCTCACAACAAAACATCATTTACATCATCATAAAATGGTCTAAACTCTGGCATGAAAGGTGACAGGTGATGTGCATTATTTTAAGGAGAGCTAGGCCTGCTGCTGATGTTTGAGCCGTAACAAAAATGGTAAGGGTGTGTGAGAGATGCCGTAACAGAAAAAAACTTTGGGGATGGGGTCCAAGACATGAGCAGAAAGAAAAGCAGATGTTGGGGTGGAGAAAGAGGGGAAGGGTAGAAGCTGAGATAGGAAATGGTTTGGATATTTGACAGATGGCTCCCAAAGCCGTACGGAAATCCCCCAAACCTCCACACTCCCCCAGTTCAGCGCTAGATCGGTTTGTGACTCAATCCAATAAACCTTTGCTGCCTTTCCGTCTCATCGCACCTTTGTCCCATCCCTCCTTGTTCCACTTGAAAGTGCTTCTTGTTCTTGAAGAGATGCCAGAAACCTGAACTCCCCTCCTCGATGCTTGGATAAATATTTTTTTCAAGGCTGAAAAGCAACACGTTAGCTGAAAAAGCACTCGCAGATGCTCACAGACTCGTGCATTTGAAATATTTCCTTTGCTAGCACATGGCAGCCGTCACGGGCTCTGGAATTCATAAGCAACACAGACAAGTACGTCTTAAATCATGCCGGGGAGAGGTTTAACCTTCAGTTGGAATGCAAGGAGCTGAATAATCCATTGGCTGCACTACACTGCTGCTATGGCACCCACTCCACTCCAGTGTAGTGGAACAAACACAGCTCCCACAGTGCATGATGTGGATCTGTGAGAGCATGGACTGACTGCACCAAAAACAAAACGTCATTTCAAGAGGAAAGTTGATGTGAAGTGGTTGGACTATTGATAAAATATTACTTTACTGCTATTTATGCACACTAAAACAGTGCAACTCTTAAATGTTTGGGGTGTCTAAGGTATTTATGTCAGCATGCACAATCTGTTTGGTTAAATTTCAGTAGATAGAAATAATGCACTGGTTTGCTAAATTTTTTAAGTCAAAAACTAATAAAGAAAAAGCTTTCAAGATGCTTTCACTTATGTCGATGAAAGAATGTTCATCGCCAAGGCAGAGGTCATTCAGCATGGTGGCACAGCGGAAATCAGACATGACTTTTAAATTTGGGAAAATCCAAAATTGGTTTTGTCTAAATAAGTTATCATTAAATCTGGATAAAACTTATTAAATGATACACAGCAACAGAAAAACAGATGGTCACGCTCCATTTTTGGTAGATGGAACTGAAATTTGTAGAGTTAGTGAGGTGAAATTTGTGGGTGTTATTATTGATGAGAAATTAACATGGAGACCTCACATAAAAAATTTGAGAACAAAAATATCTAGATCGATAGCAGTTCTGTATAAAGTAAGAGAGTTATTCACTGATAAAGCAATGTTTATGTTGTATAATGCAATAGTTGTTCCTTATTTGGTTTACTGTATTGAAGTCTGGGGTAAAGCGTGTAAAACTATAGCTAATCCTTTTTTCATTTTACAGAAAAGAGCTGTATGAATTATTATTTAAAAAAACTATAGATATCCGTCGACTGCTTTATTTTATCTACTGAAAATTTTGAAGTTCTATGATTTGGTTAATTATAACATTTTGTTGCTTATGTATAAGGCACATAAAGGCATGTTGCTCATTAATATTCAAACAAATTTTTGTTAAAAGAGAGAGTGTATATTTTCTTAAAGGAATTGAGATGTTTGTGAAGCCTTATTTTCGTAGTAGTTTGAAGAAACGATCCACAATAATTCAAGGAATAGGATTGTGGAATGGTTTGGAAGATAACGTTAAAAATGCCAGATCACTGTACTGTATACATTTAAGAGACTGATAAAGACGAGTTTCTTGAAAGAATATGGAAATCGTTAATATATATATATATATACTTAATTTGTTGTCTGATTTGATTAAGATGTTTGAGTTTTTATGTTTTTAATTTTGCTAGATTGTTATTGCCTTTGTGAATTACATTTTAATTTAAATTTTGTAAAAAATATTTTGATTTACATTAGAATTAAGTAAAAAGGGGCAGTTTTCATAAGACTAGTTCTTCTTATGCCACTTTTCATTTTATTTTATTTACTTTTTAATTGTATTGTATGTATGTATATGTATGTGTATATATATATATA
>JBBPBX010035975.1:0-25366 GCA_038048925.1 Garcialebias charrua | reverse complement strand
GCTATGGCCTGTGTTGGTTTCGTGAACAAGACTTGCCCCGTGTGTTGATATGGGATCAAGTTCTCTGGGAGTCCTCCCAGAAATGGAATGCTTAGCTCAAAATCATGAAAATCAGTGGAGATCAACCATCCTAGCTGTGTGTTTTTTGGGATCAGTACCTCTTCTGTGCTTGTGTTGCACACAGCAACAGTCGTGGTTCTGCAGTCGAGGGTCACTTGGAATGTGGCCTCCATGGACAGTCCTAAGTTGAAAAACATAGGAGATGGTTGAAAGTATGCCAGTTTTGTGCTAATAGCTTGTCCTTTCATGATGTGACACATCACCGGCTTGTTCATAACCTGAGGTGGTACCGCAGTGTTATGGCTGTTAGCAATCTGACAGACCTCTGGAATGGTCTGTCCAGCCTTAAGGTTCTCTGTTGTTAGCACAGGAGAGTCCTTTGTGGCTGTGTCTAGTGACCACAGTACATTGTTGTTGATGTCCACTCGGACACCTAACCTTACCAAAATGTCGGAGCCTATGTAGGTTGCATGTGGTAAGTTCGGGACCACGAGGAACGGGTGATCCAGTTCTCGTTGGTTCCAGATCAGTTTCAGGTCAATGATCCCTTTTGCGGTCATTACCTGTTTATCGTTGGGGTCCAACGAAAAGCGGAAAGCCTTTTTGTTCATTTCTAGACCCAACTGTTTTTTAACCAAGGTTCCATAGAAAGCTTGGCTGATCGCTGATTTCTCCGTCCAAGGAGACAAAACAGCATCATCGGTGTGGGATCCTTGGATCTCAACACCTTTGACTACCTGCGGTAGGTAGTGTTCAGTGAGTGCTGACTGTTTCAGCTCGCAGAGGAGGCTCTCTTGTTGGGCCTTTTCTGCCTCACCTGTTGCTGAAGGTTCACTTACCGGGATTGTGCTCTCGTTGGAGGACCCCTTTGTGCCTTCCGCGGTACCTGCTGTAAAACAGTCAGTGTCACCATGTGTAGGCATATCGATCGGCAGTGGTTGGCTCACTCTGGTCCACATTGTTTGATCGCCATAATCTATAATCGCGTCAAAGCGGTTTATAAAGTCTTGGCCAACCAAAAATGGGAATGAGTCAACGGTGGACACGTGTACCGGGTGGTATAGCGTCATTTCACCAATCTGCATATGAACCATGGCTATAGCTGTAAGGGTTGTACTCGTCTCTGAGAGTCCCTGTAGTACTACAGCACATTCTTTGAGGGGTATTTCCCTGTCAACCCCGCTAGCGGCTATCCTTAGCTCCTTCAACAGTGTGGGAGACATAATGGTTATGTCAGCCCCACCATCCAGGAGGGCCTCTTCTGTGAGGACCCCTTCTAAAGTGATTGACAGGTAAGCCTTCTTAGCGGGCCCCTTCCTGATAATGTTACACAGGAACCTATCAGGTTTTTTCCGACGTGTGTTACGTCTACCATTGTCTGTGTGAATTTCATTCACCTGTACTGGTAGTGCAGTCACACATGGGTCTGAGTGATCGGTCTGTGACGAGTCATTGTCTTTGGTGAGTGAGCTTACCCCCCCTTTTTCCGATGAGGGGCTCTCGGACTCTGTAACAATGAAGTCATGGTTACAGTCAACGTCTTGTTGACTGTCTATACCCTGATTGTCAGCATCCTGACCATCAGTATCTTGGCGACTGTCAGCAATCGTGGCATTGCTGTTATTAGTGTGTTCTGAGTCACTATCAATGATAGTGCTACACATCACTCCAGGTTTGTTTTCCTTGTTTGTTTTTTTCAAACTTTCTAACAACCGACGTATGTTCTCCATCTCTTCTGAGGACAGAGGTTTAGGGCCTTTTTTCTGGAACTTCTGTGGGTTTTTCCTCGCCCCAGACTGTTCAGTTTGAGGTGCAGGATCTGGCGCATTGCTCGGGGGTCCCCTCTGGGACCGCCCTCTTCCATATGAGTCACCTTGGGACCCATATTTCTTTTTCTTTTGGAAAGCCCCCCTTTTTTGATGATGGGGTTCTTCCTCTTGATGCGGCCTGTACCACTTAGGGTCTCTGGACCCCTTTTGGTCTTTGTTCCAGCGGACACCTTCATTTTGCGGTCTGTCAGGTTGGAAATATTGCTTATTCTCGGCTTCCTTAAAAGAGTGAGCTGGCGCTCTTGCTCCTTCAAGGTCTAGCGATTGGTATTTGACCTTTTCACCAGGACACACTTCAAAGGGTGTCTTGTTTGGTGAGCGACCTGTAAAAACATCTATCGCGCACTCTCTTATGTCTTCGATGGACCTCCGTTTATAGTTTGCGCTGACATGTACTTTCTCTCTTATGTCAGGGCAAAGATTTTTGCTGAAGATATATTTAAACCCTATCTCTTCCTCCATCTCTGGCTCGCATCTGTCACCGAAATAGGCACGGAATATTCGGTCATAATATGACCTCGGGTGCTCATTCCTACCTTGCTTGATGTCGGTTGCCGCTATGATGCCATCGGGCCCCGTGCAAGGAGTATACTCCTTTATCAGCGCACACAGAGAAGACTGTAGTCTTTCATTACTGCGTCTCGTTGACGCTTCATGAAGGCATGCACTGTCCTGTCCGAGGTTAACCTTACCAGACAGATTTTATCATCAACTGTAGCTTCTGGGAAGCGTTGAAGCTGGAAATCAAGGTCATCGAGATAGATCTTGGTTTCGTGTGAGCCCATTGGGCCAGGAGCGAAGGTTTGAATGCTTTTCGCCATATTCCGTAGTTCAGCCATTGATAGAGGTATTTGTGGGTTATTATCAGATCCACCCACCGGTGCATCCGGTGGGATTGTCGGTTTTAGAGGCCCTAAGGGACGGCGCGGTGGTGTTGGTGTTCTAGGCGGTGGTGTTGGAGGGAGTAGTGCATCGGGCATGGGCGGGGGCGGTGGAGGAGGGAGTGGGTCATCAGGTATGGGAGGGGGCAGCGGAGGCGGTGGGTTCTCAAGGTGTTTACTCATGAGACCCAAACATTTTCTCTCTTCTTCAAAGAGTCTGTTCATTGCTGATGCACGCTCTATTCGACAACTGTTCAGTTGGACTCTTAACCCATCATTTTCACGTTGTAACATCATGTGCTGTTCTTGTGATTTTCTAT
The DNA here is from genome assembly GCA_038048925.1 of Garcialebias charrua. Lineage (NCBI taxonomy): Eukaryota > Metazoa > Chordata > Actinopteri > Cyprinodontiformes > Rivulidae > Garcialebias > Garcialebias charrua. Next base: position 22,276 of record JBBPBX010035975.1, on the reverse strand, counting down.
AATCTTCTTGCAGCCTTGTGTACCGTAGTGATAATGATTCCAGGGTGTCCGTGCATTTTTCCAGCGCGTCTCGTGCCTCCCCACAATCCGCCTGAAGCGACTTGTATTGATGGTAATACGTATCCTTCTCCACCACACATTTTTCCAAATCATCTTGTGATTGGTCAAAATCCCTTTTTAACACTTTGCATTCTTCGTAGAGACTACGCGTTTGTTCAGCGCTGCCAATACTCGACTGTGTTAAACTCTTTACCTCCTGCTGTAAAGTGGCAACCTCCCTTTGTGCTGTTAAACATGATGTAGAGACAGCCCGGCGTACAGCAGTTTCAAAGTCTAGCTTGGCCTTTAACAGAAGGCTTAATTTAGCCAAACGTTTATCTTTGTCTGCTTTCTTTTCAGCCGTTGTGGTTCCAGCTGTTACAGTTTTTAATGCTCTGTCCACATCTGCTTCCTCCATCAACTGTGTCTCTTCATGATAGTTTGTGATGGACCCTGTGAGTGAAAATAAGGCACGTTCGATCCAATCTTCTTTGGTCGGGTCGTGGCCTTCAGTTGGCACAGGCTGCCCCGTATCAGTGGTGTTAGGGGTCTCACCCTCTGCGCCTGCCATCTTTTATCTGGATTTTCAGTGAAAATAAAAATAAAAGATGCTCTGTATTCGTTACTCTAAACTTTTCACTATTTGAAAATAAACAGGAAAGTTTAAATGTACACAGGATAACTGGAAGATGATGTGTCAGAGAGAAGGAAGAGAGGAAAAAAAAATTCAGTTATCTGGAGTGAAAACTGTACTTTTGTTTGTTATTTTAAATTCTTTCGTATTTAAAATAAGCAAAAATGTTTGTCTGTACCTCTGTTATTCTAAATAATTTATTTAAAATAAACAGGAGTTATTGTTTGTGTACAGAACAAATTTAAAAGCTGGTAACTCACCATAAAAATGCTGACTTTTTTATGATGTTTTTAAGAAAACTCATCTGTCAACGTCTTTTAACCAACAGGGGGCAGCTTCGAGTCTTAATTTTAATCACGAGGAAACTGATTTTTCTAATCAGTATTTAAACTAAAAACAACCTTTTCAGAGTTAGTTTCTAGTGTATCAGTGATAAACGCTCGAACCGCGTTCTTGTCAGAGACAAATCTATGTTGTTAGACAGTTTAGATGGCTTTAAATGAATGTTTAAACTCTCAGTGAAACTCAGTTTGTTCTGTCAGCGTGTGAACTGCTTGTCACCCGCAATGCACCAGGAAATGACGACACAAATAGGCGGGTCGACGCAGCGCGTCACCAGCTCCACTGCTGTTGAGCGAGGCGGAGCTCGCTAAACAGATACGTGACGTCAACCAATCAATCACAGCGTATGTAGTTCATTCCCAAGCGTTCATGGTGAATGAAGTTCTTACCTCCGACCACGGCAGTGCCGGAAATGACGACAAAGTGGGTTGGTCGCAACGGCGTGCGTTCCCACTACAGCGAATCAGCGCTCGCCACGAGTGATTGACAGCTCACAGCTCTCGTTCATCCAATCACAGCTCATAAACAACGTGTAGGACACGTCTATGTAACGTTAGCTTAGCACGCAACTCTAGACTCTTAAACAACTCAAACGCTTTAAATAAACTTCCCAAAATTCTGAAACGTGGCAATCACAATTAAAACAGGCACGACTTAGCTACATTCAGTAACCCAGCACTTCAGCTGCAGAACAAACACGGACTCGCTCGGAGCCACTTCAAGGTCGGTTCCGGTCCACTTTTCAATGGAGCAGGAAACGGGTCTGACAGAACCCAGCCGACACGTTCTAACAGTAATATGCTTTTTCGACCTGCTCTAACTTGCAAAAATACCACACACAGCAATCTTGTAGATGTTAAAGTAGCTTTCAGGCTTTTGACTCGGCGGTCAAACAAAGCTTTGTACAGGAGTCTGTGTGAACTGGACCGAACAGGACCAGTACCCCCACAGACCACGGGCTGACAAAAACCTCACCTAAAAGCTTCCAACAGCGTGTTAAGGAGTTGAACAATAACAATCTCTCAGCTTCAAATGATAAAAACAATGCAGAATCTGCCTGTCTTGAACACCTCAGCCAAAAATTATCACCTTCAGAGACCAAAAATTGGAATAATCATGCCAACATAACGTTTCAAGTTCATGAGAGATCACAGATATATCAATAAACTTTCAGAACCACGTACGAGGGCCACCAGATGTAAGAATTATGAGGAGGTCAATATTAATACTGACCTCTTTACCTTAATTAATTTACTTATTCAGATTGAATAGTAAATTCACGGATTCTGTTCTTTTTCAGTTTACCCAATATTTCTGTGATCTTTATGATGGATAAATAAACAGAGCCATTAAGTGACAATGGACATTGACTTAGTTTGATATGTCAAAGAGACACTATCATTTATTTAAAATGAATCAACTAAATTAACACCATTACACTTGATTGACATGATTTCACTTTCTTTCAATTTAAAACGTCAGCACACTTAAATTCAACACAACAGACTTCAATATTGGATGTTAACATATTTAGTCTGTGGGCTCTTCAGCTTAATTATAGTTTCCAGCTTAGATAGAGAGGGGAAAGAGTAGGAGGAAAGATTTAAGAAGAAATTATCGTGAGCATGATACCAGAGTGACACTTCTCCTCCGACTTCTGCTAAAATCCAGGTACGTTTTGTAAACAGCTCTTTACCTTTTGACGACGGCCCGGTAAGAGGGAAGACCTTGTAGCTTTTCAGATGCACGGGTCCTTGTGGGAACCAGTACAATACCTTCAAGCAGGGTTCTGGTTTACGTTTTCCAACGTCTCCTGGTTTTCGCTTGGTCATCAGAGAATATGTCAGCTTCAGGCCTCTGACTTCAAGATAAACTTATTCCAGGAAGGAATAAACAAAGTTCTTGAGCTTACGCTTGTTCGAAGTGGACCCATAACAACATGTTATCAGTCCCAGCTGGATGACGAGTCCTTAGCGCGTGACTTGTGGTCATTCAGCTCTTTGGAAGGTTCACATCATCTTTCGAAGCTCCCAGAAACTCTGAAGCGTTCTCGCACAGTTAGAACTTAAAAAGCAGGAACAAAGAGAGGAGTGAACTTGCCTTATCAGACCCAAGGTTACAGCCAGAGCAGAGAGAGATTTGTTTAGGGAAAGGCACAGCAAGCTGGAGCCCTTTCATGAAAAACACGGATTACTGTCCTCTGAGTTTCTAAACAAAACCGTCCGGTCTCTGTGACCCGAGATTTCACCTTTGACACAGCAGTGAACACAGTTTAACTCTCACAGAATAACACAGCTTAAAAGCACACATCATGAAAATGACAAAAGTTATTCTTTTGATCACATCAGCCTAAAATCAAAGATAGAAATAGTCTCTTTTGGTGACTATATTTATCAGATTACAGCTAAATGAATGATTTTGTAGTAAATGTCTTGCTTTACTGAGAGGTCAGTAAAGGTCATCACTGGACAGTTCAAAAACCTTAGTTTGACCCTGGGTAGGTCCATTACACAAGTTGACTAGACAGTACTTGAACTAGAGCTGATGACAAACTGCAGTTGAAATGATCAGAGCCTGTTCCTTTGTTGTGTCTAATGCTCCTTTTTTCTGTCAGACAAATTTTACTTAAAAGTTTTTACTGCAGTTAAAATGACACATTGGTTTTGTTTTGTGTTAAATAAAAACTTTCACAGATATAATCATTCTTCGTTCTTATTTTGCTTAATGACATTTAACTCTGCATGTCATCCCTGAAATTCTGACACACAGAATCACAAATCCAAGTGTGAACTGTATCACAAACACAATAAAAACATGTATTATCTGCAGCATTGTTCATTAAAATGTCTCAGCACTATTAATGTATAACAGAAAACATACATACGGTAGGCATACTTGATATTGTAGACCATTGCATTAGTTTTTACATTCTGCATGTACTTTTACTTTAATACTTTAAGTATTTTTAAAAGCAAGTACTTGTTTACTTTTACTTAAGTAAAAACATTAATATGGTACTACTACTTTTACTAGAGTACATTTTTGTCTGTTTATTTGTACTTTTACTTAAGTACAGTGTTTGAGTACCGTATTTTTTGGTGTATAGGTCACACCTTTTTATGTTTTTTTTCAAGGCCTGCGACCTATACACCAGTGCGACCTATTTATGGATTTTTTCCCCCATATTTTTAGACCAATTTTTGGCTGAGTTATGAGCCTTTTCAGTTTGGCATAAAATGGTGCAGTACCACTTTCGGCCGCTAGGGGCGCAGTGTAGTACCACTTCCAGAGGAGTACACCGTCCCAAGAAGAAGAAGTAGACCGTTTCCAGCTCATGTGCCAAAAAGCTCCTCTGCTCGGACTGATTCTGTCGGCCTCTGGGGCTGGATGTAGCTTATGTTAGCTCTGTTTGTTTGCTGTTTGTCAGCAAGATAAGTCAAGAACCACTCAGCGGATTTTTCTGAAACTTACAGAATGGAATGGAATTACAGTGTGGACGTTTACAAGTGAGTACCTTTATTAGATGTTTGAGATTTTAAAAAAAAAGATCTTTTTGTAGCATTTAGTTTCTAGTGTTAGCTTCTGCATTTGTTATAAATAGCTTCAAAACCACTCATATTTTTTTCTGCTTACAGAGTGTAATTATAGGAGCTTTAATGTATGTTACTATGGTCTCGAGAAAACATTTGACCTAAAATTTGATTTTTTATTCGTGTTCTGAGAGACGGACTTCCCGTGTTAGCATTCGTTTTTATTTGTTTACTTCTGTTTACGTCATAAATAGCTTCAAAACCACTCGAAGTATATATTTTTCTGCTTACGGAGTGTAATTATAGGAGCTTTAATGTACGTTACTATGGTCTCGAGAAAACATTTGACCTAAAATTCGATTTTTTTATTCGTGTTCTGAAAATTATAGACCCATTTCACTGTTACCACAATTCTCTAAAATTCTTGAAAAAGTATTTGTAAACAAATTGGATAAATTTCTTGAAAAACACGACATCTTGAGTGCAAGCCAATATGGATTTAGAGCAAAAAATTCCACATCAATGGCACTTATGGAATTAACAGAAAAAAATCACCACAGCCATAGATCAAAAACAACACTGCATAAGTTTATTTGTTGACTTAAGAAAAGCGTTTGACACTATTGACCATACTATTCTTGTCAATAAACTAAACAGGTATGGTATTAGAGGGCGAGCTCTGCAGTGGATACAAAGTTATTTGACGGACAGAAAGCAATTTGTGTATGTTGACGATACAAAATCTGATTTCTGTCCAATTACATGTGGAGTCCCGCAGGGCTCGATACTCGGACCAAAGTTGTTTATTTTATATGTAAATGATTTAGTGAAGGTGTCTGAACTGCTAAATTGTATATTGTTTGCTGATGATACTACCTTCTTTTATTTTGGTAGTGACCTTGAACAAATGACTGCGTTGATAACAATGGAATTTGCAAAAATACAAACCTGGTTTAAATTAAACAAGCTATCACTGAATCTTGGAAAAACCAATTGCATGCTATTTAGTAATACAAAAAAGAATATGGATTTTTTTCTAAAAATTGATGGTGTGGAAGTCAAGAGAGTTAATGAGGTGAAGTTTTTGGGTGTGATAATTGATGACAAACTGTCGTGGAAACAGCACATCACTTCGGTAAAAATTAAGTTAGCCAGATCTACTGCGGTCCTGTATAAAGTTAAAGATTTTTTGAATGAGACAGCTTTGCATTTGTTATATAATACCATTTTTGTTCCACATTTAATTTATTGTGTTGAAGTTTGGGGAAAGGCATTTAAAACTATAACAAAGCCTATTTTTATTTTACAAAAAAGAGCTGTGAGAATTATTTTAGGAAAACCTTATTGTCATCCATCTAATACATTATTTAACCAACTTAAGTTATTGAAATTTTATGATTTGGTGGATTATAATATTTCATTAGTTATGTATAAAGCTCAACACAACTTACTGCCTCCAAACATTCAAAAGTTTTTTGTCAAAAGAAGGTCTTGTTATAGTCTTAAGGGAACTGAGATTTTTGCAAAACCTCAGTATAGGACCAGTTTGAAAGGTCGGACTGTTTCGATACAGGGCATTGATTTATGGAACAATTTAGAAAACAATGTTAAATATTAGGGATGGGGCAGATCCGATCCAGTATCGGTATCGGTATCCGATACCAGCATAATTTAAGTATCGGATATCGGATCCAACCTGCCGATATTTCCAATCCAGCTTCAAAGAGCACTTGTGTTCCATCATATTCTGTGACTGCTGTCTTAACATTATAGCCCCTTTCATAAGTCAGACCCGCGCAGTTCCCGCACAGACGAGTCCGGCTTTAATACCCATCGGGTCATTCATAAAACAAAGTTGAATCCGGCCACAGCCCGCCCTCAATGGAGCATTCACAAAACGATTTGGAGCGCGTGTTGAAAAGAGGCGTGGTGAAATCTGCTGCTCAGAGGACGTGGTGGCTGCGTGTTTAACGTGGGACCGCACCGCAGAGGTGGATGTAAACAAACATGGCGACGCTAGCGAACATCGTTGTGTTTCTCCGAATGCTTTTTTTTTTTTTGCTCTCGCATCAGTAAAGCAATCCGCTCCAGAAGGGCCCCATCCTTCACTGTACCGGTAAGTCCCTTTTTCCTCCTCTGCGCGCAGAGACAGGAGCACACAGGTCTCTGCATCACCCCAATTAGACATTTCCGTGATGATCAATAAAAAAAGAAAAAGATTCGGCGAAGAATAGCAAGTGATGCGCGAGCAAAATACAAATGTCATGTTGTTGTTTACACATTTAAATACAGCGCGACAGTATGCGCCGGGATAATATGTGGGAGAGTACGTCATTATTCAAATCAGTTTGAAGCCGCGCAGCCCCGAGACCTTTCACAAGTCGACAGATGCGGCTTTAACACTACCTCTGCTCACGGATCAGACACGGATCAGAGGCGAGTCAACTTTACTCGCCAAGCCGCGTTTGTATGTTTTATGAATGCTCGTTGAAGGTCTGAACATGCATCAGAGACGGATTGATGCGTCTTATGAAAGGGGCTTATGTGAGTTAAAACCAATGAAGACACTCACAACAGGAAACTCACAAACTTTAACAGTATAGTCTTTATAGTATAGAAAACATTCCAAAATACACATAACTTTATAGTCTCAGTATAAATATTTCATTATACAGATTCACACACCTGAACAGTATCGGATCGGAAAAGCATCGGTATCGGTCGATACCCAGTACTTAAGTATCGATATCGGATCGGAAGTGAGAAATGTGGATCGATGCATCCCTATTAAATATGCTAAGTCTATGCTTGTGTTTAAAAAATGATTAAATCAATTTTTTTTTAAAAATACGAAAATCTTTAGTTAAATCGATTCTATCAGTAATTATTTAGTCAAAAATGAAGTTTTTTGTTCAATTACTAGAAAAACATTGCATTAGTTAATTGTTTGGATTGAGTTTGCTTTTGTGTTTTTTTGTTTTTTGAAAAAAAAGGGGCAGATACTATAAGATTATTTCTTCTCTCTGCCTCCTTTCATTTTATGTATTTTATATTGTACACTGTATGTTTAAACATTTGTTTTTTATTGATGTAAAATGAATAAATTTAATAAAAAAATAAAAAAATATTAAAAATAAAAAAAGGCGGACTTCCCATGTTAGCATTCGTTTTTATTTCAGTTTACTTCTGTTTACGTCATAAATAGCTTCAAAACCACTCGGTGTATATTTTTTTCTGCTTACAGAGTGTAATTATAGGAACTTTAATGTACGTTACTATGGTCTCTAGAAAACATTTGACCTAAAATTTGATTTTTTATTCGTGTTCTGAGAGGCGGACTTCCCGTGTTAGCATTCGTTTTTATTTCAGTTTACTTCTGTTTGCTTATAAATAGCTTCGAAACCACTCGGTGTATATTTTTTCTGCTTACAGAGTGTAATTATAGGAGCTTTAATGTACGTTACTATGGTCTCGAGAAAACTTTTGACCTAAAATTTGATTTTTTATTTGCGTTCTGAGAGACGGACTCCTCTCGTGTTTAGCTTTGTTAGCTTCTGGCAGACATTAGCAGCAGAGCTAAACACTCGGTCCATATTGCCGGGTTGACTCAGCGGTCACACTTTGCCTCAGCGGTGGATGACGCGTTACGTCGGTGGTGACGTAGGTGCGACCTATACACCAGTGCGACCTATTTATGGATTTTTCCAATTTATTGATAAATATTGGACACTGCGACCTATACAACGGTGCGACCTATACAATGGAAAATACAGTACTTTTTCCACCACTGTATATTACCACTGCTGATTGATGCCTCTCAACATTTTAGATGGCTCTGTTTGTGGAGAAAAAAAAACTTCAGCTGACTGCAAGTGGGAAGTGGTGAGTTTTTTTTCTTCTTTGTTTGTTTGTGGAGTTAGCATGCTAGCGCTAGCCTCCTGGCAGTGGCGTAACTTCCTGCAGGACTGGTATGGACGCTTCCCTACCAAAGTTGACCACTAGGGGAAAAGTCCCCACCAATATTTTGTTCACATATTTTACTTTCTGTGCTATGTATTTAACCCCATTCATGCAGCTACTCAGAAAGAAAAGAAAAAAGTTATCTCCGCTTCCCACCGTCAACGAACCCCGACAAAAAACAAACAAACAAACAAAAAAAACTTCCGAACAGCTGTTCTGACCAGCAGCGGCTCTGCATTTCGCGCATGCGCAGTTTGCAAGAAGCCATGACACGTAGAGTCGTCGTCTGATCACCCTACACGGCAAAATACGACCAAAAAGTAAGTAATTAAATTGTTTTGGTGCACAGTACTCATGGTGTTATTGTGTATTTACACAGTTTAGAGCGTGCATGCATTTCCTGAACGTAAGTAAATCGTTTTGATGACGTTTTGCGTGTAATATGTGCGCGACTTCAGGCAGAGTGAAAACTACGTTTGTTTATGTGAACAGTGTGTGCGAAGTTAGTCCGAGCTTTGAATTTAATTTAAACAATATAATCATCCTGCTGCAGAGGAGGGAGGGATGGAGGACGAGCTGAAGAAGTGGCTGCAGATACTTCTAGCATATTTAGCTCCATCTACTAGCATCTCACGGTGAATCAATGAACAAGCTGAAAACAATCTGAAAAGCTCTGAAACAGGTGGAGCACAATCTTATTTATCTTGAAGCAGACACAGAGCCCAGCTAAAGTCTTAAAGTCCTCCTTCACTTTGGCTGTTAGTTTCAACATCAGGTGTAATACCAGCAGGTTGTTCATGCTGCAGGGCAAGAGAGGTGGCTGCCACACTGCTGCAATACTGTGGAATAAATGCTGATAATTGTTTTACTAATTACTTTAATTAAATTTGTAATGATAGTGTGCACCTACTGTTTTTAGTTTGGAGCAAGCCTGGATAGATTTTTGTACTCAGTGCAGCAGCTCTTACAGATTAAAGTCCTCTAAATAGCTTCATTTCATTTTCAGAGTTTCTATCGGCCAAATTGTGACATCAGATGTTTAGAAGATTCTTCCCAATGGACAAAGTGGATTCAACCTGCAGGTGAGTAAATGCTGTAAGTTACAATATATGAATTATTGGGGGAATGGTGGTGCAGAGGTCAGAGAAGGTGGGCCTGTGATTGGAAAGTCTCGGGTTCAACTCCTGGTACTGTCAACATCAAAATGTGGATGGAAAATGTGAAACACCCACACCTGCCTCCACCCTCATTTGCCCCACTCTGAGCCCTTGAGCAAGGCCCTTAACCTCCACCATCTGCTCCCTAAACAAGTCTCTCTTAAAAATGAGTTCTCGTGACTCAGTGAGACTACTCACATTCCACTCCTGTTTGGTATCAGTCAAACACCATTGCATGACTACAAGTGGTCCAAAACGCAGCAGCTTGATTTTTAACCAGTACAGACAAAAGAGAGCACATTACACCAGTCCTGGCCTCCCTGCACTGGTTACTGGTTCATCTTCGAATCCAGTTCAAAATTATCCTGTATGTCTACAAATCGCTGAACAGTCCCCACCCCCCATCTCTGTTCTCTGAGGTCAGCGGACCAGTTACTTCTCACAGTTCCACTTGTCTTAAGGTCAGAGGTGACAGGAACTTCTCTTTAACAGGACCAAGACTCTGGAATGAGTTACCTCTGCTCGTCAGACAGGCCCCCTCCCTCTCAGTTTTCAAATCCCATTTAAAGACTCACTACTATTCAGTAGCTTTCAACACCAGATGATCTGTGTTTGAACTTGTTTGCTTCACACTGGTTGTTCGTTATATTTATTATCTGCAACGTTTTTATGTCTAAATTCCGTTTTTTTACTTCATTGTGTGTGTTGCCTGTTGTTTGTTTGTTTGTACAGCACTTGTTGGCCTTGTCACTATTTTAAGTGCTCTATAAATAAAATGGCATGGTATGGGTATCTGTATAAATAAAGGGTAAATGAAAAAAGAAATTAAATTATGTGACAGATATTTTCAACCTTCATTAAAACATGTTGTACATTTATTCTTCCAGGTTCAGCTGACAGATGTGCCTGGAGCTGCAGAGCTGCTCGCTGGTTGACTGGACACCAACAGAACATCTGGAGTTGGACATTTCTTTTGACAAAGACTTTACAGATACACAGATGAAACTCCTCCAGAATTTTAACTTTTCAAACATGCTTCCAGCCTTGGTAGATGAATTTGTTGCAAAGAAGATGCAGCGCTGCCATAAACACAAACACTGCATTTTAAAGATATTAAGGTAAGTACATACACAACACATCAAGAGCACTGTATGAAGCTAGGGAGAAAATAACAATCTTAATTGTTGTTGTATTTTACAAACCGGATTCCAAAATAGTTGGGACACTAAACAAATTTTGAATAAAAACTGAATGCAATGATGTGGAGGTGCCAACATCTAATATTTTATTCAGAATAGAACACAAATCACAGATCAAAAGTTTAAACTGAGAGAATGTATCATTTTAAGGGAAAAATATGTTGTTTCAAAATTTCATGGCGTCAACAAATCCCAAAAAAGTTGGGACACTAAAAAAATTGTGAATAAAAACTGAATGCAATGATGTGGAGGTGCCAACATCTAATATTTTATTCAGAATAGAACACAAATCACAGATCAAAAGTTTAAACTGAGAGAATGTATCATTTTAAGGGAAAAATATGTTGTTTCAAAATTTCATGGCATCAACAAATCCCCAAAAAGTTGGGACAAGTCCATTTTTACCACTGTGTGGCATCCCCCCTTCTTCTTACAACACTCAACAGACGTCTGGGGACAGAGGAGACCAGTTTCTCAAGTTTAGAAATAGGAATGCTCTCCCATTCATGTCTAATACAGGCCTCTAACTGTTCAATCATCTTGGGCCTTCTTTGTCACCTTCCTCTTTATGATGCGCCAAATGTTCTCTATAGGTGAAAGATCTGGACTGCAGGCTGGACATTTCAGTACCGGATCCTTCTCCTACGTAGCCATGATGTTGTGATTGCTGCAGAATGTGGTCTGGCATTATCTTGTTGAAAAATGCAGGGTCTTCCCTGAAAGAGATGACGTCTAGATGGAGCATATGTTGTTCTAGAACCTGAACATAGTTCTCTGCATTAATGGTGCCTTTCCAGACATGCAAGCTGCCCATGCCACAAGCGCTCATGCAACCCCATACCATCAGTGATGCAGGCTTCTGAACGGAGCGTTGGTAACAACTTGGACTATCCTTGTCCTCTCTGGTCGGATGACATGGCGTCCCAGTGTTCCATAAAGAACTTCAAATTGTGACTCATCTGACCACAGAACAGTCTTCCATTTTGTCACTCTCCATTTTAGCCCCTGGCCCAGTGCAAACATCTGAGCTTGTGGAGCTTGCTTAGAAATGACTTCCTCTTTGCACTGTAGAGTTTCAGCTGGCAACGGTGGATTGTGTTCACTGACAATGCTTTCTGGAAGTATTCCTGAGCCCATTCTGTTATTTCCTTGACAGTGGCATTCCTGTTTGAGGTGCAGTGACGTTTAAGGGCCCGAAGATCACGAGCATCCAGTAGAGTTTTACTGCCTTGACCTTTACGCACAGCGATTGTTCCAGATTCTCTGAATCTTTTGATGATGTTATACACGGTTGATGATAACTTAAAAGTCTTTGCTATTTTACGCTGGGTAACACCATTCTGGTATTGCTGCACTATCTGCACAACAATGGTGGAATTGGTGATTCTCTTACCATCTTGGCTTCTGAGAGACACTGACACTCTGAGAAGCTCTTTTTATACCCAATCATGTTGTCAATTGACCTAGTTAATGTTAATTGGTCTTCCAGATGTTTGTTATATGCTCAATTTTCTTTTTCCAGCCACTTATTGCTACTTGTCCCAACTTTTTTGGGATTTGTTGACACTGTGAAATTTTGAATCAACATATTTTCCTTTAAAATGTTACATTTACTCAGATTAAACTTTTGATCTGTCATCTATGTTCTATTATGAATAAAATATTAACATTTGCCATCTCCACATCATTGCATTCAGTTTTTATTCACAATTTGTTTAGTGTCCCAACTTTTTTGGAATCCGGTTTGTAGTATTATTTTCATTCATTCATTCAACCTTTATCTTTATTATCTTGTAATGCTCTTTGGACAATGCAAGTTGTTGCTGGAAGGTCCTATTTAAATAAAGTTTTTTATTGTTATTCCTGTTAACAATGTCTTTCTGTATCGTGCCTTCTTCCAAAGACTTTTTGTATAAAACTTGTGTGCTGATGAAATGAAAATGAAGGTGTTAGTAACATTGTACAATGATCTGACAGGATAAATGCTAACTCAGGGTGTCATACAGCTGTTAAACTGCTACTCAGTGTCATACAGCTGTTACACTGCTAGTAAGGGTGTCATACAACTGTTATTGTTATTATGACATACACAATTGAAAAAAGTACCGGTACTTTGTCCAAAAAAGCAGATGCAGCATTTTCGATTTCCGTCCCCACCAACTTTCAACACAAAGTTACTCCCTTGTCCTGGTTCTTGTATTGGACTCTGATGGCTACATTTATTTCAATTTGCTTATAAAAAATGATCAAACATTAATAATTTTATATACTAAACATCACTGGTGGAGTTTTACTATTTCTTAACACTGTATTGATCTGGAGAATGAAAACAAAGCCTCTTGCAAGTAGAAATGCAAAAATGTTTTAATCTCACTTATTTTCCTTTTTCTTCTTCTTCTTCATGTTTTTCATACTTTGAGTGGAACAAGCACCCAGGAACATGTTGGTGCCATCAACTTCACTATGCAGCCTACTTGCTGTTAGGACAGAGGAGGAGCACCATCCACAAGCTCTTCATTGTTCTGGACAACATTGAAACATTTAAGGTACATTTATATGGTGAAATGCTAAGGTGCATTAGGACTTTTAAAATTAGGAATATTTAAGAGAACCAGTACTCAGACAAAAAAAGAGTTTGGTTCTATTTATATTATGAACTTGTTTTACTATAATTTAGCTAGCTCCCTTTTTGTGAATGGAGCCTGCTAGGGAGGAGGGAGACAATTCAACTCACTCCTTTGTCTTTAAAAACTGTGTTAGGATAGGCTAAGTGCTTGGTAACTGTACAGTACTGTACATTTATTTATTTAAAAAAAAATATATGAGATACATGACGTAAGTCCGAAACGTCGTAAGTCGAGGGCGTCTTAAGTAGAGGACTACCTGTATGTATAAATACTAGGGGTGTAACGGTACGCTAAAATCACATTTCGTTTCGGTTCAACTACAAGATGGGCTCGGTTCGGTTTATTTTCGGTACAAAAAAAAAAGGACAAAATAAAGACTTACAAAATGTTTAATTTGAAAATATGCCAAAAATACGTTTGTACTGTACAGTATTGTAGTAATAAATAAAAGTGACCCATTTGGATGATATTTTAAATAAACAGCACTCTACAATAAAACTATTTTAACAATAATAAAAATCTTAATAAATACAATAACAGTCAGAACAATAAGCAGCAACAGACTGTTTACAATCTAACTAATCAAGTTTTTGTCCAGTAGCATCAGTGTGGCTGTATTTGTCCTCATTACTGTACTCACAACCTCTTCTTGGTGGGACAGGTCATGGAACAGTTCAGAGTTCAGTTCAGTCATCACACACTTCTTAGCTGCAGGTGATCTCTGGTGGATGTCTGTCCCAGACTGGAAATAAAACACAATAAAAAAAAGTTAATAAGATTATGATTTTGAATAAAAAAGATTATTTAGATAATTTTGATTTGATGTTTATTCATTCATTTTAAAAGAACAATACAAAACAGTTTCATCAGATACAAGAATACAAGTAGGATAAAATGAAAGGAGCAGAAAGAAGATGAAATCTTATTATATCTGCCCCTTATTTCACAGTTTGTTCAAACAATGATAACCTTCAAACTACATCACAAAATGAATAATTCTACTTAATTTTTCTAACTGTAATACACAAACACACTAAGCTACATCATATATAGTTTTTGAGCAAGTCCTTTTTGACCTTTTTCTTAAATGTATACATTGATTTTGCATTTTTAACATCACTCTCCAGAACATTCCACAGATAATATAATAAAAGAACAATACCTCTTCTTGAACGGTTGAATCTCTCACTCATCATTAGGGCAGGGCTTTGCTCCAGGTCTTATCAGTTTTAGTTTTTTCATAAAGTTCTGCACTTTTTGAGTGATGGGTGTTCGTAGCGAGGATCAATAACTTTAAAGCCTGCGCATAATAACAACATTCAGACAGAGATTCAGATATTTAAAAACTCACAGTTTGTGTTATTGCTCTGGACTGATATGATTTACCTGATAAAAGTAGTTTAAATGCAGCTGTTCTTATTAGCGCTGTTGCAAGCTGCTCGTTCACATTCCGATGACGTAGTTTCAAGCGCGTTCACGTGAGACGTGCTGTCTGCTGCAGAGCCAGTCTCTTCATGAATCAACGTCCACACACATAGCTTTGAATGTGCGCACCGCTCGTCTTTTAACAAGAAACGTTCCCCAAACAAGAGACTGCAGTGAGAAGCTAACGGCTAAAGGCTGAGCGAGCTGCGCGTGCTTCGCGATAATAGCTCTGTGCTGAAACGCGCCCAGGAAATATTGTTCTGCGGCGCATATATTAAAGACCGTGTAAAGTAAAATTAAATGTGTGTTTTGAGTTTGTCACATGGCATAAATATGTGTTATTAATCACCCATATAAATCTGACTGATTAAAAACATTGGCCCTCATGCACGAAAATGTTCGTATTTTTATCCTAAATTTCTCCTACTTTTGTTCGTACGAAGCGTTCGTACGAACATGCCACGTCAGATCCAACAAAGTCTTCTATCCACAGGAAAAGCGTGTAAACGGGCTGCTTAAAGTTGATGGATCCCACCTGTTCTACTCACCTGCGCGTGCTCGCGGGAAGGTAATTTACATAATTTCCACCCCTCAAAACACCATATAAGGCCACGCTTCCTGCCTTCAGACAGCAGGAAGTGTCCATTCATTCAAACTCAAGAAGTAAAAGGAGGAACTTCACGCGTTCGGAGATCTGCTCTCAGTGGCGCTGTGGCTACCCCCCACCCCCGCAAGTGTCGGATGGTCAAATACCTTTAATTTTAGTGTACTGTGTTACAGTTTCACTTATTCAGAAGAGCTGTGGCGCACCGCTACCCCACCCCCCCGCAAGTGTCGGATGTGTTTTTCAACAGAAGCATTTTAAAATGTCTCGAAACTACAGTTAACATCATATTAATATTGTAGTGCATATGTTTTGTCTCCCGTGGGTCGTACAGTATCAGAAATCAAGAATAAATGGTTTGATCTGAAAATGGCTTCAAACAAACATCTCGCCGCAGCACGGACAGGAGGTGGTCAGGAGATGGTGGACAATAAATGCCACGCTGCAAGATGCGTGCCAACATGTTTTGCAGCACAAATGATGCGCGCACCTCCTGGTCAGTGCGCACCTCCTGGTCAGGGCGCACCTCCTGGTCAGTGCGCACCTCCTGGTCAGGGCGCACCTCCTGGTCGGTGCGCACCTCCTGGTCAGGGCGCACCTCCTGGTCAGTGCGCACCTCCTGGTCAGGGCGCACCTCCTGGTCGGTGCGCACCTCCTGGTCAGTGCGCACCTCCTGGTCAGGGCGCACCTCCTGGTCAGTGCGCACCTCCTGGTCGGTGCGCACCTCCTGGTCGGTGCGCACCTCCTGGTCAGGGCGCAACTACATTCTGCAGGTTATATTTCGAATCAGATATAATAATCAATTGCTCCGATGGTGTTTGGCACAAGATCAGTATAATTCGTACTTGTTCTGCGGCGGTGTATGGGGATTTTATGTACCTGGGTGTTAATATGAGGAGCGGCTTTGATGACCAAGGGGAGCGCACGGCCTGCGCGACACACCAGACAAATTAAACTTAAAATTATAATTCTAATTCAAACAGAATAACCTATTGTCAAGAATAATTATGGTGCGTGATTTTTTTAAACCCAAAATATTTTCTAAATAACGAAATATGAAGTTATTAGTGAAGGAAATCCATCTGGATAACAGCGGACCGACTGCTCGTAAAATATACGACAGGTCCGGACCACTCGTAAATTTTGTTCGTATCTGAAAAAAATCTTAGGATACGAAAACATTGTTGAATGCCACAAATGATCCTAAATCACTCGTACGCACAGTTTAAGAACAAATCTGTGCGTACGAACGGTTCGTGCATGAGGGCCCATTGTTTACCTTATAAAATTAAGTCTCAAAAATAATGAAAAAACATAATTGTGCCCTGGTCTGAAACGCTGGGGGCGTGTCAGCGCGTGGGCGTGGTTTCAGCGCAGTACTGCGCCGTGTCCTGCACCCTGAAGATGTTCGCGAAGGCTGGCAGCCTAATTGGAGTTCTCCAGCCCTACTCATTTGAACCTCCAGAGCCAGACTCAGACTCTGAGTCAGACAGTGACCACTGTGACGGTCGGCATCGTTCTTCACAGCCTGAGCTGTGTGTGGAGAGGCAGACAGGTGCAGCAGAGATCCAGTAAACCTGCTCTGTTTTTATCTGAGTTCTGGCTGTAACAGCAGCTCCTTTTTCCAAGAGTTACGCTGTTTTTAGTGCACAAACAACTCTGGTTTTGTTTTTAAAGTTGAGGACACAACTATAATTCATAACTCCGCTGTTATGTGTTTAATAATAAGCGCTATTTTAGAAGATGAGCGGACTCGCTGCACACGGTCCGACCCGGTCACATCGCATGCGGGGTCTGTGTTGGTGATTAAAATATAGAGTAATCACGTTGATAACTAAGTATGCAATGGACCTGTCGCATTTTCTTATCAAAAAAGGAGCTTTTGAACTTGTAGGGCACAGATGCACGAACGAGGCATAATGGTACGTCCAGACCGAACAGCGTTTCAACTTCCAAAAAGCTCATCACGCACGCAAGTGGACGCACTTGGTGTCCAGACCAGAACGCGAAACTGCTGCGGGGTGTGTGGGAGGAGGTTACCGGTATACCGAGTCCTCACTGCACTCCGCCAGTCGAGGAGCTTTTTATTTCTGTCTCTGCAGAGCAGACTTGACTGGTCGTGAAGGACTTGTTGCGAACACACAGCTACAATGAGTTTCTCTTCCATAGTCCATGACTCCGCGGGTTTTTTCTGTGTCCCACAAACAATACGTCACATAGTCAATCAATCAATCAGCTTTATTTATATAGCACATTTTAAAAACCGCAGGGTTAGCCAAAGTGCTGTACAGTAAAACAAAAGATAGCTAACTAAAACGATTAAAATTAAAAAAAAAAAGCAGCATACAAAAATAAAAATACATATACCAGTCTCACTGCAGGTGGGTTAAAATCAGTGGTGTCAAAAGTATTCACATTCATTACTCAAGTAGAAGTATAGATACTGGGATTTAAAAATACTTCTGTAGAAGTAGAAGTATCAACTCTAGCTTTTTACTCAAGTAAAAGTAAAAAAGTACTGGTTTCAAAACTACTTAAAAGTATAAAAGTAAAAGTAGCGTAAGAAAAAGCAACAACAAAGACAAATGCTTAGGCCGCACCACACATACTATTGTATAAAACCCCACCTCCCCCACAAAAATCATTTTTTTAGACTAGATTATATTATATTGTTAATGTTGAAAAACTAGGGGTGCACTAAGCTACCTGTCTTAACTGCATATATGCCCATTGAAAATAGACACATTTAAATGCAAATTTAAATATATTAAAATAACCATATAGGGGTATTATTGAGCATTACCATATGTTTCATGGAGTCACAATGTGACTGTAATTACTCTTCCTGGCCGCTATAGAGGCGCTGTTGACTCTTAAGGCCGCGTTGACTACCGCTAATTCCGTTAGCTTGAAAACGAAGACGGTGAAAAATCAACTTTTGGGATGAGTTTTAGCCTGGATGTGACAATCGCTTAAACAAACGTTCTGTTAAGAAAATAATCGATGTGTTTAAAATGTTTAGAAAAGGTTCTGTGAACTTTTAGATATTAAATGCACCGGACTTTTTCCTTTTTTTCTATCTGGCTGACGTCACTACGTCGATGTGTCGTTTGTGTTGCATTTAGGGACGTGCGTGCAGTCGGACGTTTGTGTTCTCCCGAAGTCTAAACGCTCTAAAACCCCTTTAAATATCTCAAAACACCGCGGTTAAACAGTTTCTGACGATATTTCATGCATAGAACGAACAAGTCAGACAATTTGTCAGTACAGGTATTCCCCGATTTACGAGCGAGATACGTCACTAGGGGGCGCTCGTAAACCGGAAATCTCGTAATTTGGAACGGCCGCCATTTCCTTCGTAAACCCGGAAGTCCGCTCGTAAATTGGAACGGTTTTCGCCAGCGCACCTAAAAACACTCTATTTTCATCTAAAAACTACTTTTGAGTGCATAAAAATGATCGGAAACGTGTGTTTATATGCTTAACTTGCTAACTGTAGTGAAAAAACACATGAAAACTCAGTATTTTTTTCGTTTTTTCCAAAAATTCGCAGCTCGTAAGTCTGGGACCTCGCAGATCAGAGCGCTCGTAATTCGGGGACTACCTTGTATTGTGCTAACAAAACTGAAATTTGACGACCAGCACCGCGTGTCACGTGATCGCTTTGAATCGATCACAGCACATAAACAGACGCCATGAACGTAGCGTCACCTTATCACAAATGTAGATTCTTTTTCAACTCATAAGACGCTTAAATGCACCCCAAAAATTCTGTAAACGTATCGTTTCACATCCGAACAGTTATACCAAGCTGCGCCCAGTAAAAATAGCTCAATAAATGTCGCCCACACGGACTTTTCCCGTATTTAGCAACACGTCAGAGCTAATGGACCGAGTCAGAACCTCGATCCGACAGCTTCAGACACTATTATTCCTGCTTAAAATGTAACGAAACTTTCAGCTTACCTCAATACGGCAAAATGAAAGAAAAGTAACGAGGCTATTTTTAAAAAGTAAGGAGTAGAAAGTACCAGTAATTGCGTGAAAATGTAAGAAGTAGAAGTATAAAGTAGGCTGAAAAATAATTACTTTACTAAAGTATAGATAACTAAAATTTGTACTTAAGTAAAGTAACGAAGTATTTATACTTCGTTACTTGACACCTCTGGTTAAAATGCCATAAAAGAACAAGATCACGTGTTAAAAGCCAAGGTATAAAAGTGTGTTTTTAAAAGGGATTTAAAAACAGGAAGAGAGGAGGCCTGTCTGACACTCAGTGGCAAATTGTTCCACAACCTGGGAGCAGCGACAGAAAACGCTCTGTCACCTCTGACCTTCAGCCTAGTTTTGGGCACTGTCAGCAGCAACTGATCAGCTGATCTTAGAGATCGGGGAGGGCAGTAGGGCTGAAGCAGCTCAGACAGATATAATAATAATAATAATGAATTCAATTTATAACGCACTTTTCATTAATGAAAA
This sequence comes from Garcialebias charrua, assembly GCA_038048925.1. NCBI lineage: Eukaryota > Metazoa > Chordata > Actinopteri > Cyprinodontiformes > Rivulidae > Garcialebias > Garcialebias charrua. The sequence goes on along the minus strand of JBBPBX010035975.1, from coordinate 2,280 downwards.
TCTCAAAGTGCCATATGATAGATAGACAGATATGGTGGGGCAAGGTTGTTCAGGCATTCAAAAACAAATAGCAAAAGTTTAAAATGAATTCTGTAGTGCACAGGGAGCCAGTGAAGGGACGCCAGGATGGGAGTGATATGCTCACGCCTACGGGTCTGGGTTAAGAGGCGAGCAGCAGAGTTCTGCACGAGCTGCAGACGGGCGAGAGAGGTCTGGCTGATGCCTACATACAGTGCATTACAGTAATCAAGACGAGATGTAATAAAAGCATAGTTGCGCAATCGTTTCCGCGTCACATAGGGACTCTCCCCCTGACCCCCTCTCTTCTCCCCCCGACTCTCCCTGATCAACCAATCAGGGAGAGTTGAACAGCGTTTGAACGTTTGAACCGCGAAATCTTCAGCTAGATAAACGTGTGCTTTGGAGGCTGACGCGGGTTCACGTGCACGGAAAAACGCTTTCCATCACGCTCAACACGCACGTGACGCCCGACGCCAAGACGCGGCTGGAAGCGCGTCCCCCATTGATTTTGCATGTAAGCTGGACGCTCCTGCCGTTGAAACGCTGTTAGGTGTGAATGCACCATAATGGATTAGCTAGATAACTATGAACAAAATATCTATGCTATTGCTATCTGATGCTATCTGCGATTCGCGAGTGAACGGCTCCACCGAGGCGAAGAAGTAATTTATACGGCTGGAGCTGCAGGGGGTGGGGCTATACTTAAAGCTCCACTGACATCATCTTTTAACTTTCCATAAAATGGCACAACATATATATATATATATTAAGATTGACCTCTGATCGTTTTTGCTAAAACAATGTGAAATGAATGAAAATTCCTCTCAAAAACAGTTTAAAATTAGCGCCTTTTTTTTCACACGATAAATACGGGGTTTCCCCGTCGCGCGCTTATGACGTCACTTCAAGACTCGCGTCAAATGCGCACCTTGTTTACAATGGACAAGATAACGCGACCCGTCCAATTTAGCCATCTAAAACTTTATATTTTAGCGGTTTGACTCCAGAGAAGCCAAAGTTATTTCCAGTAAACAGCAGGTTATAATTTTTTTTCAGCTCCTGCTGGTTTTTGGAGACTTTTCACTTCAGGAAGTGAGCAGCTCTGTGAGGTCTTACACAGCAGCTGATATGAGAGTCAGAAGGAATTCTACATGTAAATAGTTTTCACAGCACTGAAATGGTAATATATTAGTTAATGTTTCTAATAATTATTCAACATTAATTTATAGTTTAAAAAATTAGTCCCTTTTAAATTATCTGTTAAATATATTATTCTTTTACTTTATTTTGTTTGTGTTTTCAGGTTTCCAGGTCTCCAGTCCATCACCTGAGGCTCTTCCTGAACCACTAGTACAACCCAGACTTTCACATCACAGCAGGTAAGATTGCATCAACAAAAAGAATAGTCCATCCATCCATCCATTTTCTTCCGCTTATCCGGGGTCGGGTCGCGGGGGTAGCAGCCTAAGTAGGGAGGCCCAGACTTCCCTCTCCCCAGCCACTTGGAGCAGCTCCTCTGGGGGAATCCCAAGGCGTTCCCAGGCCAGCCGAGAAACATAGTCCCTCCAGCGTATCCTGGGTCTTCCTCTGGGTCTCCTCCCGGTGGGACATGCCCGGAACACCTCACCAGGGAGGCGTCCAGGAGGCATCCTAACCAGATGCCCGAGCCACCTCAACTGGCTCCTCTCGATGTGGAGAAGCAGCGGCTCTACTCCGAGTCCCTCCCGGATGACTGAGCTTCTCACCCTATCTCTAAGGGAGAGTCCAGCCACCCTGCGGAGAAAACTCATTTCAGCCGCTTGTATCCGAGATCTTGTTCTTTCGGTCATAACCCAAAGCTCATGACCATAGATGAGGGTGGGAACGTAGATCGATCGGTAAATTGAGAGCTTTGCCTTTTGACTCAGCTCTCTCTTCACCACGACAGACCGGTACAGCGCCCGCTTCACTGCGGACGCTGCACCTATCCGCCTATCGATCTCACGCTCCAGTTTTCCCTCATTCGTGAACAAGATCCCGAGATACTTAAACTCCTCCACTTGGGTAAGGACCTCCTCCCCGACCCGGAGAGGGCACGCTACCCTTTTCCGGCTCTATAGAGAATAGTATATACTATAGAGAATAGTACTCTACAATATTCTTTGATGTAAATCTGTTGATTTTCTGTGGTTCTGATGAGGGAAGTGACAAAGTGGATGCAGCATTCAGCCCATAATGGACCCAGATGTCCTCTGCGTCCAGACCTACAACACCTGGACA
>JBBPBX010035974.1:13961-31751 GCA_038048925.1 Garcialebias charrua | reverse complement strand
TGTGTGTTTGTGTGTGTGACTGTTTTATGGTTTTTAAGGACATTGTCATATGCTATAAACAGACAAGCAGATTACAGTTCATTACTGTCCTGACAAAACACTGTCCTTAGAAACCACAAAACAGTCACACACACAAACACACACACAATTTCAGTTTATCATGTTTTTAAGAAAGCAAGATGTTTGATGGATAGATGGATGATATTTGATGGATGGATACATGGATGGATGGATGGATGTTTGATGGATGGATGGATGGATGCATGCATGGATGGATAAAAGGTGGACATCAGTCAGTAAAGACTCCATCTGTCTGCGTTCAGCAAGGCTGGATGTTTGATGGATGGATGGATGTATGGATGGATGTTTGATAGATGGATGTATGTATGGATGGATAAAGCATGGACCTCAGTCAGTAAAGAATCCATCTGTTGGTTTAAGTTTAGATATATCTACGAATTTAAAGTAGAAATACTTACTGCACCTCAACAGAACATGACTGGTTGACATACTATACTTCAAGTTTTTTCTTCATTACAAAATACAGTTTAACAAAATAATACAACAATTGTGTTTTCAGCTCTATGTACACACTGTACTGTTAAGTGTTTTCTTAGAAATAAAAGTCAGATTTAAAATAAGTGCTTTGTAGTGTAAAATAAAATCAAACCCTCACACAACTGGTTCTTCAAGTATTTTCTTAAAAACAAAAGAACCATTTTAACAATATGAAGTACCTTTAAAACAGTACTGAAAATCTGAATTACCTGAGCAGTTGTGAGAGATGCTTCATCAGATCAGATTACGACGGACGTAGACAAACACTTCGCTCCTCCGGGACATAATGTACACTTCACATGCACGTTCTTGCCTTTTACCTCAAGGAGAGTAAAGTAGTTTCTGTATTTCCACTTTGAAAACGCCAACTTTCCCTCCAGATTTGCCATTGCTGCAGGACTTCAGCTAACTTTTCAGATTTGGAGCTGCATGCAGCATCAGCGTGTGGTTTGAGAGTGAACTGAACAACAAAACCTCTGATTGGCTGACTTCTACCTGACACTCTACCGTAGCCAATCAGCATCATCCTTATTGTTTCACCCCTCCCTCCCCTCTGCTCCCTCCACCCTCCCTCCCCCTCCTACCCTCCCTTACCAAGGGAAAAAAAAGTAAACAAACAGCTTACGAGAGCCAGAGCGGAAGACAAAATAACGTACCCCCATTTAGTGACGGTAACAGCGTTATAACGATAGACATAGTAACTACTTAGATTACCTGTTAATGAAAAAAATAACTCCGTTTGTAACGCCGTTTATTTGTTACTCCGTTATTCCCATCACCGTCCATGATAAGTGATGGTGTGTTCATCAGCCAGCCTTGGTAGAGCTCTCTGAGACAGGTCCATAGATGTCCTTGGGGAAGGGAACTGGTTGTAGGAGCAGAGCATCTTGTTCACATAACATCCCGGAGAATTTGAGATAATCAGCTTCCAAGCTGACATGGTGGACACAGATTCAGATAACAAGAGTTGTTTTGGGTCAGGCCAACACCATTATTTTCTGTCTGCCTTACATTTCTACTGGTACGTCTCAATGGCAACTCCAAACAGCCAAATATTTGTGGTCAGCACCGCCTGGGCGAGCTTGTAACTTCTCTAAGGTCAATTCCTTCCTGCCCATGAGATCCAGGAGCTGCAAGTAGCCTGCATTTCTCAGCAGAAATCGCATCCAGCTTACGGCTCAGCTCACACAATGTTTGGGTCTGAGTGTTCACAGCATAGCACATTCCTTCATAGAGGTCAGGCAACTTCACAATGGCCAGAAAAGCTGTCGATGTTTTTCAAATTTGTTGATATGCCAGGTAACCACCAACTCCAAAAATCAGAAATCCTGTTATCATAAATCCAATTATGTACGCGTCTTCTACGTCTTCAACCAGCAATATGGACAAACACATGATCTTCCACTGCCTCCAGGAAGCCATTATGTATCCAGCTGTAAGTGTCCCATCTGGGCAGGAGGGCTTTCCTTTGCTCTGTCTTCTCGTCGAGAAAATCGGATCAATTGCGTTGAGAGACCAGCTGACTAGATCCATAATTTACAATTTGGAAGATACGCAAAGAGAGGCTCTAAAAGGTGGAGGTTCACTGGACGAAGAGCAAAAGCAGGGGAAAGAGCGGGAGGAAAAGTGTCGGCCTTCGCCACGTGCAAGAAGGAAAAAAAAAGGCAGAAAAGGCTGAATATTTTGAAAACGCTAAAGTTGCACCAATACCAAATGTCAGAGCAGGATTGTCCTGAAATAGCTTAACGTTTTGATATATGATTTGTTGAAATCGCACAAAAAATTGTGGAACGAGAAAGATGCCAAATATTTATGGAAGAAAAATCGATCACAATACTGTAGGGTGAATGCTTCATGAACATTCAGACTGTAACACAAAAATGCCTATAATTTAGTCAGTTTTACAGACACCGAGCTAAAATTTAGTGTGGTAGTAGCTGGACATCATTCCCAATACATTTTCCAAGTGCTACACATTATACAGGCAGTCCTAAATGGTTTTGGTGCTATATCCCCCCCGCAGAACAATGTACTAGACAAACATAAACACTTTGTTTGCTGCAGATACACATTACGCCTCAACTCTGAACACAAAGTTTTGTGTACTTTAACTTTTTCAGGGGTCTCCAACATTTAATAATAATATGTTATGTATTGTCATCATTGTATGTTCCCATACAATGGCAAATTTGGCTCGCTGCATTTAAGCCATCCACCACCAGGTGGTGCAGTGGGCAGCTATTGAAGGCACCCGGGGACCATTTGGGGATTAGGTAGTCCTGCTCAGAGACATCACAAGATGTGCAACAGTGCAATGACTGGGGATCGAACCTGGGACTTTCGGGTCCCGAGTCAGCTGCCCTGCCTCTACCCCAACTCGGCTTTTTTTGAACCAAACTTGTCACTTCTTCTATAATTCAAACCTTGCTGGAGTTGAAAACTAAAAATATAGTTTATTAAATTTTGCAAACTTTTGGAATGCTTCCTGCTGTGCTGCATAACACACNATGGATGGATGGTCAATAGTTGGATGATGGATGGATGGGTCAATAGTTGGATGGATGGTTAATATATGGATGATGGATGGTTAACAAATGATGGATGGATAGTCAATAGATGGATGGGTGGATGATGGATGGGTCAATAGATGGATGGATGGATGGTCAATAGATGGGTGGATGGATGGGTCAATAGATAGATGGATAGAAGAATGGATGGATAGTCAATAGATGGATGATGGATGGATGGGTCAATAGTTGGATGGATGGTTAATATATGGATGATGGATGGTTAATAAATGATGGGTGGATAGTCAATAGATGGATGGGTCAATAGATGGATGGACGGTCTATAGATGGGTGGATGGTCAATAGATAGATGGATGGATGAATGGATAGTCAATAGATGGATGGATGGTTAATAGATGGATGGATGGGTCAATAGATGGATGGATGGTCTATAGATGGATGGATGGTCAATAGATGGGTGGATGGATGGATGGGTCAATAGATAGATGGATGGTGTATATACTGTATGTAGGTGTGTGTGAGGGGGGGAGTTGAAATGAGATCCAGGTCCTGGCCTCTCCATTTCTCTCTGCAGGTAATAAAAATATAGAGTGCCCTCCAGATCCCTTTATAGAGAGAGAGTTGAGACCGCAGCGAAATCTAGGACAGGCTCCATTGATTTGGAGGCTACAGTATTACTAGCCATCACAGCCAAGGCAATATGAGAGGACTTTTTTTTTAAAATCACACAGCCACCCTGAGCCCAGAGGGACAGAGAGAAGGCACCGAGAGAAGAGAGGGGGAAGGGATAATTGGGAAACTGTTCTTACTTTGTTTCCTCTTCCTGCCACCCCTGTCTGAATTGAATCGCAAAGAGAACATAATTCACACATCTACTCACATTTCTCCATGACTACTGTTTTCTGATTTTTTTTTTTTTTACCATCTGCATTGCTAAGAAGAAACAGAAGATGTAAGAGGAGAGCTTGCTGTTCTTTGAAATTGGGCACGAGACTTCCTTTTTTGTCATTGGAGCCAAATTTGCGTTTATATTTAGCGAGTCTGGCAAGCACGCTGGATGGAGTATGTTGCATCCATCACTCTTGGGTCTATTAAATGTGCTAACAACCCATTGTATGATTTCCCAAAATGCCAATAACGGGAACAAAAAGAAACATTTTTGGTTTCCATCCAACAATGCCGATTGGCACTACACCTCAAAGGTGTAGACAATTTGTTTTTGCTATGCCGACCTCCTGGATTGGGCTCTTCCAGATCTCAGGAGAGCAGTGGAGTGTTCTGGGTAGGGCCAGGATCCGACCCCCCTGTCTGGCTAAATAAGATAAGGCCCCGTCATTGTATCCCGCTATTCCACTACCCTGACCACATCAAATATTCATGGGCCACAGCAGACTCTTAAGTAAACTGGCCAATTTGTTGCGGAAGCCGTGCATTAAGATTGGTCGGGACGATACGCGACAGGCCCCATGGGGACAGGCTAGACAAGAGCGGGGGGTCGGCAGCTGCCATTTTGGCTCTCCTGTCTCTATTGTTGCCGCCCGTTGGAGCAACGAGGGATGAGGGACCGGCACGTGGCGAACTTAATAGAAAAGGCTTGGTTGTTAAGGAGGGGCAGGAAGGGACTAAAGATAACCGGAGGTCACGAGGAGCTTTTCTTTCATTTCATTGTCAAAAGTGAGTTAAAGAGAAAGAGGAGGACAACAAAAGACAGAGGTTGTGTTTAAACGACAAAAGGAAATGAAGTGGTTGTCTGCCGTGCGCCCACAAACGGAAGCAACTTAACAGATCGTATCGCAGGGACGAACAAGAAGTATGCGTTCAGCTCTGCAGGGAAACGCTTCTTAAAAGATGACTCATGCCGCATCTCTGCACTCCCAAGGATCTGCACATTATATCTCCCCCCGAGGACACAAGTTGACAAATCGCTAAAGCCACGTTTTACATTTTTTGCTTTACGGGCGCAGACGTCGATCGTCGTCTTGGGATAGACGCAGCTATACGCTCGGTGGTTTCCTTTGGGGGCATCCGATGGAAATGAGCCGTGTACCGAAACGTCCCTGAGAACAGAAACGCGAAAAGAACGCATGAACTCAAACTGTTGATCAGTTGTGAGAAGTTCGTTCTGAAAGGGGCGGCAGTTTTTGCTGACCTTGGTGGGTACGGGTATGATCTGTGGCTGGAGACGGAGACCTGACAGCAGCTATCGGGTCACTTCCTCGGAGGACTGACGGGTGTTTGGAGTGTGACCAGTTTCGCTGGGTGACCCCTGAAAGTCTGCTCGTCATCTGGCACAATATACCTCTGGGGAATTGTCCTAAAAGCATGTCGTGAATAACAATTGTGACATTCTGCCTTTTGCCTTCAAAGAGAGAAGAAAGGCAAAAACCAGGGAATAAATAGTCGCTGTTAAAAAAAAAATGGCTACCGTTCATTTCCTCATTTCTTCTTTTTCAAACAACGTCTGCCACATTAAAATGCATTTAAATCTTTGGAAACCTGTTTTTACAGCTCGTGAAGGGCTTATTTCTTCCCTAAGAAGGGGGTGAGTGTTGCCTCAATAGGATAGATGTTGAATGAGGCCATTTACATGCTAATAGCCGTGCAGTGTAATTTTCTTATCATGTATGTAAATGAACTGCTGGATCCATGTTGGCCAGACATAAACAGTCAACAATATGCTGACTTTGTGTTAATGCGTCACTTTATTTACTCGACTGGTAATTAAACACTGCCGACGCACATGATTCCACGTTGATAGGCTCGTTAGCATTAATTAAGCCTAATTAGGAAGACCGACCAATCTATCACACCTGTGTTTTCCAGGATGCTCGAGGATCCAAGGCTGCAATTCTAGATGCGTGAAAGAACCCGCTTAAAGACGTGCAACGGAAAGGTGTGTGGGAGTTCTTTTTGAGACCTGGATACAGGAGCTCAAGAAAACGTGTACGCATGTATGGAGGCAGTGTGTGTGGGTGTGCATGAGGATTATAGCGTTGCCATCTGTAAACAGGCGGACAGGTTTGTTTCCAGGACAATGGAGCTCTGACCGTAAATCAACACAAGCAAACAGAGTCAGCAGACAGTGCATGGTTGCTAATGAGAACAATACATTTTATTTTGCGGCTTTCGTGAATTTTGTTGTAGGTTTAAGTTTTTTGTGGGCAGGAAATGAATTTTAAAAATCTCATCCTGTTTGCGTGTCAGCGTGCACCCCAGTGATTCACAGTTTAGGTTTGAACCGCAAATCTGTGGAGCACTGTAGAGGCCGATAACACCACAGACAAAAAACACGTGCTTGTGTAGCATTAAACGAAACGAACAGTAGGCTTTCATCCTTAGTGACAGTCTGAAAATGTGTATGCATTGAACTACAAGCTGGAGTAGCATCTTGTTTTACACTAAAGAAGCATAAAGCAGTGAGCGTAGCACTTCATATAGGAGTGCATGTCACCTGCCATGTTGCTTCGCAAACTTTGAAACAAACATTTAGCAAGATGTTGGAGAAAAATATCTCCAGCTTTATCTTTAGCTTTACATCCCTTATTCAAAAGGAGCCACACTCGGCGACAAGACAAGATTTTTAAACATTTTTTTATTTGCAAGAACAGATTTTCCTGACAGGTTACACACAAGGCTTTATTTGCAAACTGATTGATGTCGGAATGCAAATACAGGTAGTCCTCGACTTACGACGTAGATCCGTTCCTACGCAGCGCCGTAAACCGATTTTCGACGTAAGTCGAAATATACGTACAGTGCTGTATTACCAAGCACTTAGCCTATCCTAACACAGTACCCTACATAATTATCAAAATACACATAATTTTCTAGCCATAATGAAGAGCATAAACAATAGCCTACTTGGGTGCTGTTAACACCGTCCACCTCGGTCCATCCTCCGTATTCTCTATCCGTTTACGACGTAAAACCGCCGTCAACCTTGGTCCAAAGCATTTACAGTAAGGTCTCCGCCTGTACTTTTCCACTTCTTTGCGCTGGTTCTGCAGTCAACCTCGATCCATACGTGATGTATGGATCAAGTATCTGTATTCTGCCGCTGCTACGTTTACAATGTAAAACCGGAAACTGCGTAACTTGGCTTTTCAAAATATATTTTTTTTAAATGGAAGATGCACCGTAACCACAAAACGTCATAACTCGAGACCGTCGTAACCCGAGGACTACCTGTTGTGGGCAGAAAATTTTGAATAAAGTAGATGTGAGATCCTGCATTTTGGTGTATTTTAACAGGTTGTTAAACATCTACGTTTACCTGCATTTGAAAACACTTTGCTTCTGTCAAGCATCCTAGCCCCTCCCCATTAGTTGATAGTTCTAAGCTTGACACTGTCCCTGCTCGTTATTGTCCAACTCTACAGGTGAAACCTCCAACCTCCTGCCTGTGGGCTCCGGCCCACGTACAACTGCCTGGTCAGCTCGGCACTCATCCCTACCACTCTTTCAGGGCCAGAGACTTTTTTAAGGGTTGATGCCGTAATGCCACTTGAAGGGGCAGTTTGGAAGTGACTGTTGTATTTAAAATGAGTGTTTATGTAATTATTTTCAGTTTACATATCCAATATAAGTTTTATTCGTTCAAGGCAGTCATATTTTTTCATAACTTTATTATTAGTAAGCCTGAGACTGGAGCCAAACAAACAGTTACAGGAATGCACCCTGTCAAAATAAAAGAGTTCCCGGATCCTGTTCTGGCAGGATCCAGCTCAAATTAAGCACTGGTTACACAGATATACAGGAAGTACACACATAAAGCCCAGACACAAAAATCTGCCAGAAGCAGGGTGTGAAGTTTGTTTTATCCACCTTATTCTTGGGGGTGTCACTGTAGAAACGAATGTGCATTGTACTTCCTGTCCGACACCGGAAGTGCCTGTATTCCATAGGCGGAGTATGGATCGCGGGTGTTTTTGAAAGTTATTTTCATTCATTTTATCGGAGCAAACACAGCTTTTGTTTAAACGGAACGTTTACTGAAATGTCCTACCGGGGTTCAGGTACCTGCTGTGCTGTTCGCGGCTGCACCAACAACCGGACCAAGCTAAATCTTTGGCTAAAACAACAGTGTTTTCAACACGGACCCAAAACAAAGAAAGAGTGTTCCTGCATCCTACTCTATGGCTGTGTCTGCGCGATCAGGTAACATCTGTAATTTCTTTTTATTCAGGGAGGGTTTATTAATGAGAGTTTTGGATGATTTACTGTCTTAAAATGATATATGTCAGGCGCGACCGGTGTTACAGAACACCGTGACTTTTAGCCGAGATAGCTGCTAACAAACGTTAGCCGAGAGACAGGAGCAAACGCGTTGCTATTTATGTATTTTTAAATTATGTCTGCGCGATCAGGTAACATCTTTTTATTCGGGGAGGGTTTATTAATGAGAGTTTTGGAAGATTTACTGTCTTAAAACGATAGATCTCAGACGCGACCGGTATTTTTAGCCGAGATAGCTGCTAACAAACCTTAGCCGAGAGGCCGGAGCAAACGCGTTCGCTATTTATGTATTTTTAAATTATGTCTGCGCGATCAGGTAACATCTGTAATTTCTTTTTATTTGTCCCTCCTCTTTTAACAAAACGAGTGGTGTTCCCACATTTTTAATGAACTAAAACAACAAAGTTTGGACTGTCTTCAACTGTATTATTCGCATGTAAACAAACGGTGTTTCCGGTCAACCGGAAGTCGTGTGCACATTTCGCGCAAAGCGTCATGGGGCGTAGGAATAACGTGGATACCATAATCAGTTCAGATGAGCTCATAGACTCAGATGTATCCTTGGAGCAACTGCAAGCTGCAGTCTCATCCAGCGTTCTACTAACCCAAACATATGATTCATGGGCAGAGGTAACATTCTCAGCCATAGTAATAAAAACATCCTTAAACTTTAACTAAAAATTCCCTAACTCAAGATACTTTAGTGTTTGGACTCTGTATTGGGGATGACTCTCAGCTACAACCACACCCTTTTGTTTTTGCTCTTTATTGTAAGGTATGGGTCAAAATGTTCAACATTTTCACAAGCATACAAAACACTTTTTGGAGACACCCTCCAAAAGAGTACAAAAATGTTGACTTTCATGAAACTAATTTTACTAAGACATGACTAAGATGAGCTGAGACATAAAACCTCCCTGCTGCGGTGGTGTACAGTATTTTTGGGAGTATAGGTCGCACCGGAGTATGGGTCGCATTGTCCAATTATTACCAATAGATTGGAAAAATCCCTAGATAGGTCGCACCTACGTTTAGCTCTGCTGCAAATGTCTGCCACAGGAGCGCACAGCAAGGCTTTTAAGAAGATTAACACTTAAAAACAATTATTTGTTTGATAAAAATTATAGCAAATATGTGTCTGAGCTGAACTTTTCCTTAATAAATGAACGTAATTGTGAAATGAGCTGGATTTAAAAATTTGTTTCGCCAAAAGTGATAAAAAGCCATATGTAGGTCGCACCTGAGTATAGGTCGCAGGCCATGAAAAAATGATAAAAAGGTGTGACCTATACTCCGAAAAATACGGCACTCTCGGAGAGTGCATGTACAGCAGGGCTGCGGGAGCCTTTGGATGTAAAAGTATTTGTTGAATAAACCCTCCATGAAAATGAAACATCCTGTGTGGACAGTTCGAGTCAACAGGAAGTCTGGTCATGTCTGGTACGATGACGACGCTCCAAGCACATTAACGTTTAATACAGTTAGATTTTAGATACAGAAGTCCTGGGGAGATCGAGGGCGAGGTGCGTGGGGGGTTTGGTCAATAAGATCAGGATTTGGATCTGGAGATCTGGATTGTTTGAACAGCTCTTTACAACAAATAATAAGAAATGAGTTGTAGACAGTCAAGTCGTTCTTAGTCCTATTTTGTCTGCTTCTTCACTGAGATGAAAGAAAAGAAGCTAAGGGGAGAGAGAAGTAAAGCGGCTCAGGAGGTGAGGGTTCCCGTTGACAACACGTGGTATGGCCCCGACAGCATCACTGTTATTCAAAAGTGAATGGCTCCATTGAACGACTGTGACACAAATGGATCATTAAGCTCCGGTTCACTTCAAAGAGCCATATATCCCGTCTCTACAGTGACGGCTGTGCACACGTGTGGTTCACACATGGCGGTGTGTATCTCTGCTCTGAGTGCTTTGAGACGTTGCCGGGCTCACAGGTGGCACCCGAGCTCATCGTACATCAGACGGTGTGTCAATATATACCATCCGGGAGAATAGCAACCTGTCGACCACACAGGGTGCATCAAAAACGGTCAACATTTTATTCCAATTTGAAAAGCGTACACCAGTGCTCGACCCCCGTTCCACCAGAGTACGATTTGTTTGTATGCGTGTGAGAACTTTTGTTAAAACACATCCAGTGACTGATGATATATTTAGCTAACAGACGGTCAAACACACACACTCCCACAGGCAATAACTGTTCACAATCATCTGCTTTCTATAGAGGTGGGCAAACATGATTACACTCATGTGTCCCCCCTTGCAAATTCCACTTCTGTTTGCATCGAGAGCTGAATAAAGGTGTGTGTGGGAGGGAGAGAGGGAGTGACAAAGTTCGAGGTCACTCTCATAAAAAGCAGAGGGGGTGTTCTGGGCATGAAAAGAAATCCAATTAAGACCTCGGTACAGTTGTAGTGGCATTTAACAAATAACTCTCCCCTGTCTCTCTCGCGTGTAAGCATAAGTTATAGTCCTATGGTCGGTTCCTATGTCCTATGTCTCCTATATGTCCATGAGTTATGTTTCTATATGCGCTGTTGATGAAGACATTTGTCAACACCTACTGTAACGACTAATCATAAGCTTTTATCCATTGGCTGTTTATGCACACATAGACTGAATTATGTGTATTATCTCAAGATGGGATATAAAAAAATCAATGAAAGGCAATATCATATTGGATTTAGTTTATGCCATCGACCTACATCTGTGAGCTCATGTGTAGATCATCAGTGCAATGGTGAGTGGATGACCCGCTAACCTCCATCCAGGGACACTGCATCAATGCACGCTGCCGCGGCTGAGATAGCGGGTTCACCTGTCCGTCGGTTGTATAGATTCCCTCAGAAAATTGATGTTGGTGTGAAGAGGCTGTTCACCTGAAAAGTCTGTTTGGGATGGAAAAGGTTAAAGGAAGATGAACGTCGTGTTTGTGCCCCACAATGTGTTCAAACCGAGGAACCTATTTACCATTTCTGTGGGTTTATAGATGATATTAGGTCCTGCACATTTTATCAGTTATAATAATAATAATAATGTCTATTCCTGTCATCTGCGTATGTTTCCCATGACGAAATTCGTCTCTGCATTTAACCCAACCACCTACCAGGTGGTGCAGTGAGCAGCCCGAAAGCGCCCGGGGAGCTGGAGAAATAGGTGTGCACTCATAGACACCCCAAGCTGGGTAGTGGCCGGGGCGCGAACCCGCGACCTTCGGGTCCGTAGTCAAAAACCCTGCCACTAGACCATCTTGGCTCCTTTATTCGTCCATTGAAAGGGATCTCTGTCAACTTGCACATATTGCTCTTAACATGTTATTGCACCCTGTATTCACTGGTTAACTGGTCATCATTAACCTCACACAGACTCTTCCATTGGTACATTTTCATCTTTAAATCACTTCTTGGTCTGTTGCCTTCATACATCTCCTCCTACATGTCTCTGCGTGAGCGCAGCTACAGCATGTGCTCTCAGGACATTATTACCTGCAGTGATCCCTCAATGAGAACTGAACTAGGCAAAAGGGCCTTCTCCTACTCCACTCCCGTTTCCTGGAATATCCTGCAAAAAGATCTGAAGCTCTCGACCTTGACCTCTCTGTGACTTTAAAACTCTAAGTTCCTGGCAAAAAGCAATGCAGATATCTTTCTGTTTTTAGTTTTCTAAATCGCCTTACAATCTAGCTGTTTTTTGCTACTATTCCTCTTGATTGTCTTTTTGGTTGCTATTTTCTATTTCAAATAGAAAATCCAAAAGTCAAAGTCAACTTTATTGTCAGAACTGCAATATGTACAGGACATACAAAGGATTGAAATTGCGTTTCTCTCACTAAGAAGATCTAAGATATGAACTAACATTAATAAAAAATACACTAAGCACTAGTAGCATAAAATAACATAAAAACAATACACTGAGCAGCAGCACGGACATGAGTCTGTGTGAGCGGATGAGTACGAATGAACACAGCAACATGATGTGATTATGTATTCCCATCAATTCATAATCTTGATTAAGCACATATAACTTTCATGTTATTCCTGCTATTCTACTCAAATCAAAATATTTTAGTTTTTTGTACAACAGTTATATTTCAATAATGTTTAGAGATATCTCTGATTAGTAGGACAATAGATGTTTCATCATTTCAGTGACTCATAATTTATATTGACAGACAGCACAATAAATCAATGTGTCTGAAGTATTTTTTGTTTGATTTTGTGTAACTATTTATTGGACGTTATGCTTTCTGTTTGTTAACATGCTTCAAGTATTTATTTCTTGGGCCCTGTACACACGTAGATGTTTATCAGTAAAACCGAACAGTTTAGCATGCGGTTTAGCCTTTCATCCACATGTGAACGCCGGTTGATGTAACTATAAACGAATAATAACAAAACTCCGGCCAAAGTGAAGATTTGAGAACTCTCCGTTTTCGAGTCTGCTTGTGGACTTTCAGAACGGAGGTTTCTGCTCCAGCTGGACCGGCAAAACTGGTTCTGCCGGTCCAGCTGGAGCGGCACTCACGTCACATAATGCTCTAAAAAAAGCACTAAAAAGTCAACATACCTGCTCTGACATGATTCCTAGTCGACATTTTCCTGCGTTTTATTAATTTTGTACTCCAACACGGTATTTAATAGTAGTTCAACCTCACGGTCTGTCCACACAAACGAAAGAAAATAAATAAATAACAGGAAGTGTGGCTGCATGAGTTGAAGGGTTGTGACAGCACTACACTGCCACCTATGGGTTCAGCATATTCATTACAACTTTACAACGTTCTGTGGTGAAAAAAACGGGACATGTAAACAAACATTTTAAATATTCGAACATGTATGGACAGAGATATTTTTTGTGTGCAAATATTCGTTTTTCAAACACCAGGCTACGTGTGTACAGGGCCTTAATCTTGTAATTAAGGTTCAAGGTTCAAAATTGTCATTCGCATCACATGTATTACATAAGGTAGAATGAAATTGTGAACCCAAGGTCCCAGTTACATCCAACAATAGGAAAATTATAAAGTATTAAAAAGAAACACTCTACAAGGATCTAAGATATACGTAAACCTGTTCAGTGACAATTATTCAATGAACACAAAAGTAATTTAAACCAAATTAAAATATCCAACAAAGTTATGTCAGGTCCTTTGGACGTTGTTTTTTTTTTAAATAGACATTTCATCTTTCATCCAAAGGACTTTGGTGGCCCAAGAAGCTCCAACAAACTGAGTCCCACAAGCGGCAACACCCACATAGTGGACCAACCAGTTTGCTGGTGGTAAGATGGTTTCTGGCTATGGCTGCCTCAGAGGTAGTCCCCGTTAACTGACCGGTTGAATTTCTGCCCTAGTCTGCACCACAGGCATCACATCAATTAAGGGACGTGCCCCCCTCACATTAAAAAAATTATTGTTCGGAAATCCAAAAAAGCTAAGTCTGGTCCTCTGGACATTATATAAAAACCTCCCCCCAAACACACACACACATTTACCATGAAATATTAAATCAGCGTTCTTTCTGTTTCTTTGTGAATTAATCAATTCCACTTGATCAATAGGAGAATACTCAAACCATTAAAAGTCCAAACCAGGTTTTCTTTTTTTACCTACAACAACTCACCACACAGCATGCAATGTTTCTCTGAGGTCACTTGGCTTGGCAGGGTGCTCAACTCTTTGGGATTTTTTTGTGAACGGGGCGGGGAGAAAAGGGGGAGACACCTCTGTGTTGCGCACTAGCTTAGCGCTACGTTAGGGCCGGCAGCTGTTGACCGGGCTTGGGGCTGGGGGTTTAGGATGCGTGAGAGAAACAGAGTGCTATGTCTGTACCATCTTAGGTAGTGTGTCTGTATTGCGGGCTGATAGCTTAGCGCTATGTTAGTACCTGCAATTTTTGACTGGGGTGGTGGGTAGGATCCATGTGAGAAGTAGAACGTGCTCTATTCACACAAGGAGAGCTGTTGGTCAGGCTACTTCGTTTACTTTTGTAGGTAAACATAGATGTTTAACAACCCAATAAAAAACATCAGAATGCATCTGTTTTATTCAAAATTTCCTGGGGGAGGACCCCCAATTATGCCCTTTATCCACAGGGCCTGTTCGCGCTTGTTCGGTCTCCTTCGTAACTAGTTAACAACTAGTTATGGAGTGTACCCACAGGGCCTGTTCACGTGAAACCAGACCTATTTTGGGACCTTCTTGACTGAGGTACATAGGTCTGTTCTTCTAGGGTCCAGTTATGACATCAGCACAGTGTGGTCACTGATTGGTCAGGGGGCGTATTCCTAGGTCGGAGGGCGGAGATTCAGTCTTCCAGGAAATGCAAACTGCCATCCCGCCAAAATCGAGAACAACAAGTCGGAGGAGCACATTTTTGAGAATTAACACAGGCTAATAATTATGTCACAACCGTGGTCAAACGCGGAGGTTCAGGCTTTTCTGTATTTGCTGGCCGATGAAAATATTCAGAGGGAGCTGGATGGAGTGACGTGCAATGAAAAGATTTTTCAAGAGGTGTCTGCGCAGGTGAGTGTTTTCTAACTTTAAGCATATTTCCAGTGAGTCATGCAACTGTTTCTTAGCTTTTTTGGACTGCGGAAAGACCGTTTCAGAGACTGACTTCAGGCAACAGCCGAGAGGCTTTTAGGAAAAAAAAAAAAGATGGCGGAACAGCTCGTTTCTCTGAAATTTAACAAGAAAATCCCATAAACAATTATTTGTTAGCTCGAAATTATACAGAGGTGTGTCTCAGTCTAACGTTTTCTTAATAAATGTACTTTAATGGTCTAATCAGCTTTATTTAAACTAGTTTTGCGCTTGGTGCTCCGTGAACGCAGGGGACAGAACCATGAAGTAGGAGCGCAGCTCTTTCTCTAAAATTTATTAAGAAAAGCACCTAAACAATTATTTGTTAGCTCGAAATTGTAGCAGAAGTGTGTCTCAGTCTAACGTTTTCTTAATAAATGTACTTTAATGGTCTAATCAGCTTTATTTAAACTAGTTTCGCGCTTGGTGCTCCGTGAACGCAGGGGACAGAACCAGGAAGTAGGAGCGCAGCTCTTTCTCTGAAATTTATTAAGAAAAGCACCTAAACAATTATTTGTTAGCTCGAAATTGTAGCAGAGGTGTGTCTGAGTCTATCATTTGCTTAATACATGCACTTTAATGGTCAAATTCGCCGAGGCGGTGCAGCTGTTTTCAAGGTTCGAAGCAGAGCAGAATGAGGTGTATGGCAGGCCGTTTGAGTCATTAATAGCGAGTGAAGATTCTCAGTCATCCAGGACATGGTAAATTCTAAAAAGTGCAAGGAAGAAAAAAAAAGTCTAAAGTATAGTATAATAAATAAAGTCCAGGGGCCTCATGTACAAAGACTTGCGTGGACTTCTTACTGAAAAGTGACGTACGGTCAAATCCAGAAAACGGCGTACGCACAAAAAAATCCAGATGTATCAAACTGTGCGTACGCCGGAATCCACGCACATTGCTTTTGTACATCACAATCAACGTGGAATTGAGCGCACATGAGAGAGTGGCCGACTCCGCCTTTGACACGCCTCCATATAAATATGCAAATTCATTTAAATATGCCCTGCACCAGAGGAATGTCGTCTTGTCCCATCATGCATCACGTTCTTCAACTGCTAAAACAGCTAAAAATAAACAAAAAACAAGAATTTAAGCTGTGCAAAACTATTCAGTCTTTCTGTTTTTTATATTTTTTGCAGGTTATATTCTAATTGCGTCCATGTGGATGTAATAATTGTTAATCATGTGTGTTTGGTGTGAACAATAATGATTTTCACATCATGAACAGTTTCTCAGAATCACCTCTAAGTGTCGCCAATGGAACCAAAACCACAGAAACGTGCGTACGCCAGCCCTGGAGTTGGCGTGGGGCTGCGCACATTTCCACGTTCAGTTCTGTTTTGATACATACAGAGTTTTGCGTGGAAAATGGCGTACGCAAGGTTTTTGTGCGTACGCACCGTTGATACATGAGGCCCCAGTTGTTTTTGTCTTGAACTTTTATGAATTTATCATTATAGCCACGTTTTCATATTACGTGATACAACCGCCAACCTCGTGCCATACATGTTACTGCTGCCATCTACAGTAGTACTGTACTTCTGTTTTTGTTTGTTTTGTTTGGTTCAGTCAGAATAAATGGAAACGGTCATATCTCAGTCCAAAAATGGTTTATAAATATGGGAAAAAATCCATAAATTTGTCACTTAGGCCTATAGGCCTGTATTAATGTGTAATGTGTATCATTTCAGGTTAATCAGTCAGTTCCTGTGTAAAGATCCTCTAGCCGTGGGTGTCCTTGGAGAAGGATGGGACAAGTCACTGCACTGTAAAGCAAGTATGTCATGACAGAAACACTCCAAACTTTGAAAATTACAGATAAAAGCAAAGGATAATGATGTTTAGAGGAGATTATAACAATAATTTTGTGTTGTTTGTCAGATGGGGCAGTGAAAACAGCCAGCCAGACATATGAAGCCATCGCTGAACTGCTGCATCAGGATCTGATCTTGTGACTCCAGACTACACATCAACTGCAGCCGAACAGACCTCAGAGCTTCTCCTGATGCTCTGCTCTCCTGCACCTTGTCCACATTGTGCCAAAGATGTCCTCGGTGCCTCAGTAAAAAAAAAAAACAGTCCTGCATTGACAACACAAACAGGTCCTATGAACTCAGCAGATGTCATACAAGCTCAGTTTGTGACGGAGCAGGGGTACTGTGACTTCATGGTGTTTTTCATTCAACCTTTATTTAGTCAGGTAAATCTCATTGAGCCTCGTGGACTCTTTTACAAAAGCGACCTGCTACAAACTAAAGAACTTTAGTTCTGGGTCAGATGACTTTATTCACAGAGGATTGTGTCTGATGGTGAGTTCTTTACAGAAGCAGTGAAAAATGTAGAAATGTTCTACAGGTCAGCATTTTTACCTGAGCTATTGGCCAAATTTTACTTTTAATTATTGTTACATGTTTTGGAACAACAGGTTAAGATTCCAGTGATGATATTTTAAGTTCATATTTCATACATAACTGCAGATTTAGTAATATGTTTTTCTGTTTCTACAAATAACACCAATCTTTCATTTTTTTAAACTGTTACAATTTTATTGACATGTAACATTTACAGTATTTAAATAAAGTTGCTTTGATATTTTGATTGGAATTGATTGATTACATATTGTTAAGTTTATATTACAAATGTTTTAGTTTGGAACACACTTGTTGATCAACTGGGACAATGGAGCGGCGCAGATTTTTTAGGATGCATGCCACTTTCAGTTTTGTCCAAAGTAGTGTACTCCACCATCATCAATGTGTGTATATATAAATATATATGTATAATATATATATATATATATATGTATGTACTGTATATATAAATATATATGTATATGTACAGTATATATTATGTATGTATGTGTACATATATGTGT